>PVKB01004666.1:0-130092 GCA_004027205.1 Ctenodactylus gundi
AGAGAGAGAGAGAGAGAGAGAGAGAGAGAGAGAGGAGACAGATAAGGACATTATTTCATTCATGGAAACCCCACTGGTGACCTTAATTTCTGTCTGCAATGCTGTGAGCATTTTGTTGTGCACATACATATCTTGTCAAGGTGACAAGGACTTTCCCACTCTCTTTTTGTTCCTTCCCCTACCCACCTCTCCACCTCTCCCCACTCTACCCCCTGGTTCACTTTGTTTTTCGTTTTAAGTTCCATGAGATAGTTGTGATCTAGGTTTCTCATATCAGAGAGACCATTTGATGTTTCACCTTCTGCTTAAGTTTCTTCCATTTGTCTGCAAAAGCCTCCACGCTGTTGGACTTTATAGATGCATAGTATTTCATTGTGTATAAATACCACAGTTTGTGTATCCATTAGTCTGTTGATGGGTATTTTGGTGACTTCCAGATTTTAGCTATTGTTAGTTGTGCTGCTATGAACATGGGTATACATGTATCTCTGTTATGTGTTGTTTTGATACCCTTTTCAAAATTTATTTTGAGACAAGGTCTTAACTGAATTTCTAAATTGTCCAGGCTGGGCTCAATCTTGAGATCCTCCTGTCTCAGTCTCCGTGAGTGCTGAGATGACAGGTATATGTCACCATTATCCAGCTTATGCTTTATATACATGGTCTTTTGCATTAAAAAATAAAGCATATCATAGATATTAGAAAATGAGAACATTAAAAGAAGAGTAACCATATTTACTTTCTTGAATATTTAAGCATTGGAATCCCTAAGAATAATATTCTATAAAAGAGAAGAACTTAACCCAAGTCAAATCCTTGGTAAAATTTTCACATATAAATAACTATTTTAAACACGGGGAGGGGGAGTTGTGTTTGGTTGGTTTTTTCCTGGTCCTGGCTATTCTGACTTGAGAACTTTTAATTTCCTTATATTAATACACATTCACAAAAATCTTCTGTCTAGTGTCTATTATGATCCTTTCCTAGGTTTGCTTATAAAGAGTTACTTATTCCAACAAAGGCAAAGTGTTGTTCTATATGATTAAGCTCAGCAGAAAGCTCTATATGCACCAATAGGAGGCCATAGGCAATTAACACTGCAAATTGAAAGTTTTAGAATCTTTACATGACCTTTAAAGGGCAACACCATTGTGCATTAATATGAACTCGGTTATATATTGACTAGTTCCCAGCAGCAAAAAAAAAAAACATTAAAATATGAAAATATTCAGTAAAACAAAAGTTACACTCATCAAAAGCTACTTTGCACTCTCTAGACTTCACAAGGGGAATTAGTTTTGCATAGAACAAGGAGATTAAAGAGCAAAAGACACTTGTTTGGCTGGTTATTTCCACTTTGTCAAGTACTAAATTCAGCCTATCCCCATAATTGCTTGAATACAAGATATCATATTACGGACTCTCAGGCTGTAAAGAATTTCCAAAATCTACTATATAAAAGAAGCATAAATATAAATTTAATTGAAATATGAAATTTGTGCCATTACTAAGGAAAAGGAAAATGTACTTTTGCTAACTAGCCATTCAGGGAAAATCACAAAATAGCTGCTATGGAATAACTGAGGAGACAAAAGGATGTGATGAAAAGCAAAGAGAGATTCATTAGTTCCATGTCATACCTCACATGGACCACTGTGAACAAACAGGATATTCTCCTTAGAGTTTATGCGTTCACTTTTCATCTGAAAGCCAAGAAAACTAGAAGTCTTTTATTTTTCAATGGCAACGCCAATCAGCTCTCTCATCCAGATTGACAGTGATTCCAGGGGGAAGCTTGACTATCTACCACTGGGGAAATGGAGCATACATGAGTGTATGCACATTGGAAATAGGGTGGGTTTGGATGTCCAGCATAAGTTGGGAGTATATTATCAGTAAGTTTCAGAAAAAAAAATCCACAAACTACAATAATACGTATGCCTCAATGTAATGCACAGCTTTGTGTTTTGACTGTAGAGGACTATACATTCAGTAAAACCATACAGATATATTCAGTGTTTAAAATTTGTTGGAATTCCCAGCTGCAGTGTCAACAAACACACCCTAAAACATCCCTATATAAAGTGTAAAATTGATTTTTGCATTCACAGCCTACTGAATAAAAGTACCTCCAGAAGAAAAATATACTGTATATGACAGTGACTTGAACACCAAAGCTGTCTTATAAACAACCTTGCTAAATTATGGTTGCAGTTGTGCTACAGATTAAATGATATTAAATAATCAAAAACAATATGCCTAAAAACATAGACTCTCTAGAATTTTTCTTGTCCCTTGTAACACAAAATCAGTATTTCACATGAGTACCAATAAAAACTTTTGTATATGAATGCATACATGGATATATAGAAATTATATTAATAGATATTAGAGAAATGTATTTAAGTGTTACTTTATATTGTAATAAGTCTAACCATTCCTCTTAAATTTCTGTAAGAATATGAAAGCAAACATTATTAGTTTTAATTCATTGACAAGGACACTGAATCACTGCAATCTGAATGAACAGAATAAGACCTTCTGAAAATTACTCAGTAAGTCAGTGACCAATGCCAACTAAAAATCAGAGACTTCTAGGTCTCCACAGGCCCGCCTGCCTATCACTCATCTCAAACTGTGTTACAAACCTCAAGTACAAATGTTCTCTGAAAACACTCGTGGTAACTCATTGTAAAATTCCTTCTATTTCAGTAGAATAATTAAATAGCAATAAACTCAAAGAATTTTCAAACAAAATGGCAAGTTCATCCTATTGCTGCCATTACAAAACGACTGATTCAAAAGGCAGCTGTCTCATGTGCAAGAGTGGGGGTGATTCCGCTGGCTTGGCCATCCTACCCACAGCAGTCTGTAGTAATGCATTTTTTTCTCCTTGTTTTGATGGAGCCCTACTAATAACAGATTGATGAATTGCATTTGTAAATGTCAGGCATAGATCAAAGGGAATTATGTTGGATGCTTATTTTATTTCAATTCACGATTTTTTCATCAAGAAGGCAAAACTGCATTGCACAGTCAAGTTCCTTATTTTTATTTGAATTTTCAATGAACAAAACAGCTGCAGAATAATGTGACTTAATGAGGCATCTCTAATAAAATATTGCAGGATTAAAAGCAGGAGCATTGAACTGTTCGCACTCTGGTTGTTTCATCTTTTCAAGTATATTGGAAATAACTGATGACACGTTCAAATAGTCCTCATTTGAGATGCGCTCTAGAAAGCTCATCATTAGATGCTCACAGTGAATGCGCAGTTACAGCTGCACTTGGGCACAATTGGACAGTACTTTTTTGTTAAGGGCTTTGGTAAGAAATGCCTTGAAAGTGCAGGAAAGGGATAGCTTATCCTTCCTGTGCATCTTATCAGAATGTTCTGATAAGAACTAAAATAAATTTCCTGAACTGTTGATCACTCTGTAAGTCTTATCATTTTATAAATTTTTAAAAGGAAAAGTGGTCATGTCTAAAAACAGATTTCCTTTTTACAGTCCTGTCATCACATTTTATAACTCAGTGGTCAGTAATACTATGATGCAGCGTCTAAACAGTAGAGTTCCATTTTGACACAGCTCCACGACCAACCTACAGAATTCATTCTTCAATTTTTCATTGTTAACACAGTATTTATTTTCCCAATTCAAAATCACACATACTCACATACCTTAGATCCCCCTCTACTGTAACTTGTAACATTATAACTTGCTTTAATATCAAGGGTTTTGGTTCTTTTTTACAAGACATGTATAACTACACTCTATATGAATGTGTTCAAGCATTCTAAAGGATTATGTTTTCATAGAATCAACATTTTGATCTCAAAAAATGCTTCATTTGAATAAAGCAACAACTAAAACTGTACTTGTCTCACAAAAAAGGTTCTCTGTGCCCAAGTAGTCAGCTGGCAGTGCCACTGCCCTCAAAGTCTTCTGTCTATAAACAATACACCCAATAGTTTTCATTGTAAATTAGGAAACTGAAAATAAGATAAGCTTCATTGGAGTTACTGGTGGTCTTTAAGTGACTACCAATGGCTTTAAAAATTAGGATTCAAAAAAATAAGTCAAGATTCTAACAAGTGACTCAGGGTAAGAGCCAGAACAGTATAAAGTAGGAATTTTCTATACAAAATACAAGATATTCGGTGCCAATTTCTAAATTATAAATGACTCACTAATCTTAAAGTGCATAGAGTAAATACAAAAACCCTATGGATCTGATATTTTAAGCTTCAGAATGTCCTTTGCTAGGCATTTTGGTTTGTCTTTTTATATGGAAATCTTAATGACTCATTTGTCTTAACTTGTATTGCCAAATAGAGCAATTTTGGAATGTTAACTGATAAGTTGTAATATGGGTGTCTAAAACAATCTGGCTGGGAGGACAGGAACCAGTTAATTGCCATCCAATCAATAGCTACTGAAATTCATCCTACTCAGAGTAGAAGGACCCTCCTAGCTGAGTGCTTTGGGGGGATACTTTTCAGAGTAAAAGACTTGAAACCTACGGGGGGCGGGGGGAGCGGGGGTTAAAACCCACTAAACGACTTTGTAAAAGAAGGGATTTCACCCTCAAGAGAAGGATACTTGCTTTTCCATGTAATTGCCACACGCCAAACTCACTCAGCCGGAGGTGAGCGAGACGCTGACCATGGTAGTAACTACACATTTGATTCCAAAGGCTTTGGGCGATTGTTTACCTCTCGGTCAGGAAGTGGAATACTGAATAGCCAACCACTGCATGGAGGGTATCCCAGGGGTCTTGGAGAGCCCGTGGCTCCTGCTTCCCGGGCGGAGACCGAAGGATCCTAACCGTCAGTCCTGGGAGCAAGGGGGCAACGGATCTGAAACTTTCCCTTGCAAAAGCAGTTCCTGGAAACACCACTTTCCCCACGGTTGAAGACACCAGCAGCTTCAGCACCTCTTGGCTAGGCGCGTAGCGTTTTAGAACAAAAGTGGGAATGGCCAAAACAAGCTGCTGGGCAGGATAACCGTGCACTCCTAGCAAGATGGGGGGCGGGGGGGGATGAAAAAACATTAGTTCCTCCGCACTATTTTCTTTTCCTACAAGGACGATCCTGTTCCGGAGAACTCGGGTCGCGGCCTTCGCAAAAGCCCTGTCTTGTTCAGTGAGAGTGCCCGTCCCCAAACCTGAGCGGACCTTTACACCAAGGCAGGCAGCTCGGGAACTTACGGCACGATCCTTCGTGAAATTAGCAGGAGGTGGAGGAAGCAGTAGGCGGCCGGAAACGCCCACCCTCCAGGCCCGAGAACGAACTAATCACAAGTGGACGAAAGTGGGTCTGGGCAAGGCGGCCTGACTCAACCCGGGGCAGCGATGCCCCTCCCGGAACGCGCCCCTCAACTCCCTGCCAGGAGTTCAAAATGGTGACCGGCCAGGACTACTCTGGGTGACGGGTCACTCCACCGGGTCGCCCGCCGTGCGAGGCGAAGTGGGCTGAGGAGAGGGCGGGCCGGCGCTCCAGCCGCCCCTCTGGCGGTCCGGTCCTCTCAGGCGCCTCCCTACCTCGCCCCTTCCGGACGCCGCGCAGGGGCCAGTCCGGCGGCGGGACGCGCACGTGCCCGCGCCCCGCTGGCTCCCTAGGGAGCCCCGCGCCCGGACTCCGGAGAGAGGGGAGCAGAGGGGCGGGGGAAGGGGCGCTCGCAGCCCGCGAACCCCGCGTCGCCGCCGCCGCCGCCGCCGCCGTCCCCGAGCGGAGCGCGGCTCGCGCCTACCTGCAGCCGGGCTTCCCGGTGGCGGCGACACCTAGCGAGGTCCCTGCAGCTTCCCCGGGCCGGCGCCGGCCTCACGGCTCTCGCATCGCTTCGGAGACGCCGCTCCGCCGTCACCATGCAGGGGCATAGGGAGCCCCGGGCCGGCGCGTGGGCTCGCGGCGGGCGTGCGCGCGCGCGTCGGGGCGCTTCCTGCTCCCGGGCGGGCCGCGCGGGCTGCGATGTCCTCCGGCGGCGCAGGCGGAGCGCGGGCCTCGCCGCTGCTCCCCACTACGCCACGGCGTCCAGGCGGTCGGCGGCCGCGCCCGCGGGGCGGAAGCGAGTCCCGAGCTGGGCAGCCGTGCTCACCTCTGCCGCCTCGCGCCGTGCGCCCGGGGTCCGGCCACCGCCGCGCGGCGCGCAGCCTCGGCGCTCCTCCGACACGCGGCTTTCACCCCGCCGACGGCCTTGTCCCGCGGACCGGCAGCGGCCGCCGCGCGCGCACGCCGCCCTCGGGCGCAAGTCGCCGGCGCTCCGGCCGCGAGTGCCCGCTGGGCTGGGCGCCGCCGCCCCGCCGGTCGCAGAGGCGCTGTCCCGCCGCCGCGCTCTCACTTGGCGCCGGCCGCGGCCGCTAGCAGCAACTCCCGGCCAGCTGCTGCGCCTCCGCCTCGTCTCGGAGCGCCGCGGGCAGCGGCCAGGGCGCCGCCCCTCTAGGCATGCCGTCCCGGGAGGAAGGGCGCCCCGCCGCCGTCCCCCGCCACCCCGCTAGGGCTCCCGCGCGGCACGGAAGCCAGCAGGTGCGGTGGCGTCGCCAAGCCAAAGGCGGGAGGGGAAAAAGGGGGGGGGGGGGGGGGGCGAGGAAATGACTGCAGATCGCTGGAGGAAAAAGAAGTAAGGCAAAGGCAAAGCCTCCGCCCGCAGCCGCCTTCCTGACGGGCGCGGGGCTGTCGGGACGCTAGCGATCTCCACAAAGTCGCCACAAAGGGCAGTAGCCCAGTGCGCGCCAGACCTCGCGTCCACCCAGGCTGGCTGTCCGGGTGTCCAGGGCGGGTGACCTCTCCGAAGTGCAGAGAGAAAACAGGGCGAGAACAGGTCCTGACAGTCCGGGCTGAGTTAAGCAGCAGAATGGGGTGGCGGAACCGGGCGGCGTCGCCCGCCTGTCTCTCTGCCAGCAGCCAGTTGGGTTCGCAGAGGCAGCTGATGTGGAGAGCAAAGAGCGATCCTGCAGAAAAAGAAAGACGGTAGGCGATGAGCAGGCGGCAACCGGTGTAAATGCTGGGCTGTGTCTCCCTCTAGAGGGAAAACCGGATTAGAACCAAGACTCTTAATTTATTTCTAGACAGACAGACACACACACACACACACACACACACACACACACACACACACACAAAATAATATCTGATTTCAGGGATTGTGCATCTTCACAAATTTCATACTCTAGTGCATTTCTAGAGGGAGGATTTGCACTGCAGGCCTTTGGAGGCAGACATCTTGTTAAAGTAACTTGTAATATTAACAGAGATCTAGTAGGACGACTCCAGAAGGTCATGTCCTTACAGGTTTCTGCCAGTGTTGTCTTAACTTACACGAGTATGAGCTCAAAGGAGTGTCTTCTTAGGCTTCCTACAGTCACGCTTACTCTTGCGCAAAACTTTAACCTAGTCATTAGAATAGTATGCAAAATGTATAAGTAATAAGATGAGTTTTACAAAAAGTCTGAAACGAAGAATGTTGACCTATAAAGTATTACAAGTCCTTTATAATATGGGACAGTAACGCAGATATCCCCTTTAGAGCCCATAGCCCTATCTCTTGTTTACTTAGAATCTTAAAGATGACTAACTTTTTTTTCCAGTTCCAAAGTCTGAAATCTTAGAACTCAGGAACCGTTAACCAACAAGGTGTCATCACATGTTCCTTCCACTCCCTATAAAATGAAAGTAATGTAACCACCATATTTAGAAAGAAGTGAGTAACATTTTTTATGGCGCTCAGTAATTCAAGTATGTATCTTCTGTGTAAAAGATGTCAACTAGTTAGGCTGGTGATTGTTTTAATATAAGGTAGTTCTGCAGATTTTATAAGGTTTTGTTATTTCAAGTTTAATCAAGGTTACATCCCAAATTTGAATTTTACGTTATGTAAATTTACTACTGAGGGTTTGTATTAAAATATGTTTCTGTATATTCAGAAGCATACAGTATGTATTCTGGTCATAATTAAATTCCTTTCCTCTGAAATTTGAAGCCATTTTGTTTTAACCTGACATAGGCTGAAATAAAGAAAAGAATTTATTTAAAAACTGAGTCTAATTGAAACCTTTTAAAACAAGTACCCAAACACTTCTGGTCAAGATAGCAGCCAAGTAACATAGCTGTACAGTGTCTCCTCATGGAACCACTTAAATAGTTGAGAATATAGGCAAAAATTGCTTGTGCGGTATAACTAGTAGAGGGAAGAGTGCCCGAACAATTGAAAGGAGGCCAGGAGAAGATCAGAAATCCTGAAGGAACATTGACAGAGGGGGAGAACACAGCAGCCCCTGAAGCCGCCCCAGGCTGACTGCAAACACCTGGGAGCTGCCAGTATCCTCAGACAGAGGAAAAACAAGAGTCTGGAAACTCTGACTGAGCTAAGAGAGCAAGAAGCGTCCCAACAATTGAAAGAAGGCCATGGAAAGGTCAAAAATCCTGAAGACAAATTGGAAGTAAGGGCAGACCAAGGTGGTGTCCCAGCCTCCACAAACAAGCTTGCTGGTAGTACATACTACAAACACACTGCAAGCTTCCTCTAGGAAAGGCCTCCTGGAGTCTAGGTCAAAAGCAGCACTCAGCAGCCATAACAGCCAGTGACGTAAGCAGGAGCCATTAAAAAAAAAAGAGCCCAAGATTGAAGTGATTAGACTAAAAGAAAGCTCAGAAGGGTGTGCATCAGAGTTTTCAAGTCGCTCTTAAATAATGCCTAGGTTAAAAAAAAAAAAGAAAGAAAACTAGCACAAGAGACAGTTGTGGAGAGGAGAGAAAGGCCGTGGACCTCCTAAATGGCTGGGTAAAGGGGGAGCACCTCAGAGAGTGGATAGCCCTGCACTTGGGGTAGGAAAGCAGGCCAGGCGGGAGAGCTTTGCTGAGGTGGCCAGGAGTCATCAAGACACCTCAGAGGACATCAGGCTGTTAGGTCCTCCTTCACTGCCTGCTCCCATAGAACTCAGGAATTGCAGCTCCCCAGTCCCCAACCCCCCCCCACACACACACACACACACACACATAGCAGTTCAGAGAACCGGCTAGGCCTCTCAGCTAGGCCTTTGAAGTTCCTCAACAACAGAAACATGGGAAGAAAAAAAGGCAACAGGACACCCACAGAGATGTCTGAGCCCCAGAAACTAATGTCATGAGCCTTGAAATAGTGGAACTCATAGGGAAGAAAGTCAAAAAGCAAATAAATGAGCTGAACAGCCAGTTCAAAAAAAAATATTCTCAAGGAAATCCAAGTATTGAGCAGTGGGCTTAAACATGAACTTAACAAATAGTAATCCTAATAGAGACAAAGCTTACTGAGTATATAGAATCCACAAATAAAAAGTTGGCTGAGGTAAATAAGTAAATGCAAGATACAAAAGAACATTGTAGTAGAGAAGTGGAAATTTTGAAAAGAAATCTAGCTGAAATTCAGGATATGAAAAACTCATCTGAAAGGGAAAGTCAGCTTGAACAATGTGAGAAGATAATTTCAGACCTTGAACACCAGGCTTAGGAAACAAATGCTATAATTAGGCATGACTCCAAAATTAGAAATGAGCAAAGTATCTGCATACAACAACTGACGGATGATTCATAGAGAACCAATCTCAGAATTACGGGTGTGAGAAAGTGTAAAGAATTTATTCACTGAAATCATGCAAGAAAATTTCTCAAATCTAGAAAAAAATTAATATTCAGGTACAATGATCTTACAGAATACCAAATAACCGCAACCTGCAATGAGACTTGCCATGACATATCATAATCAAAACCTCAGGAAGGCAACAGAGAGAGAAAAAACTAAAAGCAGCAAGAGAAAAACAGGCATTATTATACCAAGGCAAATCCATTCTAATCACTGCAAATTTCTCAATGCAAACTTTACAGGCCAGGAAAGCCTGAAGCTAAATATTTCAAGCTTTAAATGACAGAAAATATCAACCCAGGTTGCTGTGTCCAGCAAAATTCTCCCTGAAAATTAAAGTAGAAGTAAAAATTTTTCATGACCAAGAATCCCTAAAGAAATTTGCAACCGTTAGCCCAGCATTGCAGAAAATACTTGAAGGAATCTTTGACTGAGGCAGAGAGACAAGCAGCACAAGAAACATGGAGGAAAGAAAACATCTAAACAGAAATTATAATTTTTTTTTAAAAGACTGGTATTTGAATCACTTGATTGGTGTACTTCTAAAACAGCACTATCTCTTTTATAAAATCTGTGAAGTTACTCCACATAATTATTATTTATAAAAATACATTAGTTTACAAGACATAATAATTATATTCAACATGAGGAATTGGTATGAAATCTTTTTAAAATATGTCTGCATGAATTTATGGATGGACAGGTAGATAAAATGATAAACCAAATTTGGAAAATGTTAGTAATTTGTGTAATGTGAGTAAATAATTTGTGAAAGTTAAAAAATCCTGAAATAACTATGCAATTATAGCTATTGCTTTAAGTGTAATATACTTACATGATATAGACTTAAGTTCATCTAATGTAGCAGTTCAATATAGACTTAAGTTCATTTATTGCAGCAGTTCACTTATTCGGTCAATAATGTAAGTTTGTTCTAAGAAAACTGATTGATGTAATGATAACCTGAACATCTTTTGAGTGTACAAATATTTACCTTCCAGTATTCAGCTAGGACATTTGAAATTTAATTTCTCTCTTTTTCTCATATTTTCTAACCTTATGAATTACACTGTTGTTTTTCTTTCCTCATATGAACTCTTGGGTAAGGCCATGTTAAAAAATGTCAACGAAGACATAGTAAGATATAGAAAAAAAGGAACTTTTGGCAAATATCCTAATAAAAGGGTCTTCTGGACCCAAAGAGGCATCAAGATATGGCCACTACACCCCATTTTGATGGTGCGAAGCTGAGCTAAATAGTGGTGATTAGAGTGGAGAAGTGAGTGAGATGCAGAAGATTAAATATGTTAAATACCTCATGGTTTCTCTGATTTGGGAAACTCAAAATACAGGCATTCCATAGAACAAAATGACTGTGATAGTGGCAGTTAGGGGAAATGGGGAAGGTGTGGGAAGGCCAAAATTGGGAAGGGATTATAAAGTTGATATAATATATATATATATATATATATATATATATATATATATATATATATGTGTGTGTGTGTGTGTGTGTGTGTGTGTGTGTGTGTGTGTGTGTGTACAAAATACTCAAGTTCATTATAAACATTATGTATCACATATGTATTTAAAAATGGTGGGAAAAAATAAAACAAGTACCCAAAACTAAATAATTTTGGATTTTCTACTTTAAGTATTTTTTCATAGTGCATTTGTAGTTAGTCTACCACATGGCAAAACACTTACTTTCCAAAGTACCCTCAAATAATTTCATTCAAAAAATGCATGTTATGTGATTAAAGATTTATATTTCATTTTGTATACATAAAATCTTATTCCCCCAGGGAACAAAGTTTACATTTTAAATAGCTGGCACTGCACCATTGCAAATTACACAGTACTTTGGTGTGTGTGTGTGGGGGGGGGGGGGTTGTGTTTATCTGCTCTGTAAAATAGTGGAATGGAATTCTGGAAAGAAACCTAGACTCTACTGGACAGAGGTCATTTACAAAATCTCTACAGAATTCCAGACTGCCTTTTTCAGTAGAAATATAAGGCATTGTCACCCTTCTAACTTCTGATTCATTAGGATATTTTAGACTATAAGAAAACCTAGAATTCTGTCACATTATTAAATTTTTATTTCTATTGTTAAAAAATAGGAAAACATCTTTATTCTCATAACTAAGTCATTATATTTTATAAGATAGGAAAAGTCAATAAAAAGGATGTAAAATTACAAAGAATAACAAAATTTCTTATCCAGAATCTTATGTGGCTAAAATTTTATAATGCCTTTGTGTGTTCTCTAAATCTCCAGATAAAAATTCTTAATAATTTTTAGATGAAGGTACTATTTCTAGCACCTCCAAGACTTTGAAACAAAATTATTTGCATTCATTCCAAAAGAAAAATTGGTAAATACTTCTCTCATTTAATAAAAAATAATCTTGAGTTGGAATTCTTTAATGTATATTTATTTAAACTACATGTCTTCTCCAGTTCAAGCAGTAAAAGTAATTCCTTTAAATGCTGAATTTAACTGGATGATAGCTCCATGGTAGCCTTGCAGATTCAGAGAACCTACTAAAGTATCACTGTGCCACACTTCAAGGTTTTTTTTTCTACTCAAATAATTTATTGAAGTATAATTGGCATGCAATTAACTTTATATGTGTATATTATACAATTTGGTGAGTCTTGACATAAAGACATAACAACCATCAACACTGTCAAAATACCAAACATTACTTCTCCTCTGACTTCATACTCTGCATAACCACATCTTCATCGACTCCAGTCCTCAGCATCCACTGACCTAATGTCTGTCACCAAGGATTAGTTTGTGTGACAGTTAAGCTTAATTGCCAACTAAATTGGTTCTGGAGCGGCCTAGGGATCTACAGAAGCATTCTTCTGGGTGAGCCTGGGTGGGTATAACAAATTGAACTTGGGAAATACATCTGTTCCCTTACCCCTTCTTCTCAGGTATTCTTCCTGTGTGCCCTACTACTCGACCACCACAAGATGAACAGTTTTTCCTTGCCATGCCACTCCAACATGATGCTTAGCCCCAGAGGCAGGAGATCAGTGATTAAAACCTCTGAAACTGAGCCAAATTAAACTTCTTTAAGTTGAGAGAGTCATGTATTTTGTTCCAGCAATGATATACTTGACTAGTACAGTTTGCACTTCCTAGAATTTGCACAGATTAAATCATGTAATTTGTGTTTTTCTATCAGCTTCTTTCTGTTGGCGTAATTATACTGAGATTCATTTATTGAATCATTTTTCATGAATTGGTGAACTTTCATTCATGCTGTTGTATGTATCAAAAAGTCATTCCTTTTTGTTTCTGATTAGTATTTCATATTGTGTACACACCACAATTTATTTACTTCTTAAGGAATATCTGGGTTCTTCTGGATTTGTAATGTTACAGATTAAGCTGTTATATAGAATACATTTGTGAAGAAGTCTTTTTAACCACTTATTTTTATGGCTCTTGATTAATCAAGGAAAGAAATGATTGGAGCATATATTGAGGTATGCTTAATTTAGAAACAGAAATGTTTTCCAGCATGTTTGTGCCATTTGATAATCCCATCAGCTCAGGTGGGAAGATTTTGAGACACTAAATCTTTCTAATAAAAGTTTTATAGGTTTTTCTCAACTTCTTACATCAAATACTAACAATGCCCCTATTCTGTAAAGTAGATATAATCTCACTTTACACATGAAAAATAATAATACTTAAATTTTTATTATTGAAGGGTAAGATGAAATTCAAACCATATTTAATGGAATCGAAGCCAGTTTTAAGTTTGGGTATTCATTTTCTTCTTCCAAAGACTCCTGCCTCATTACCCCAAACCCCAGCCACTAAAACCATAAAACCTTCTGCATTACATGAACAATAAAATTATTTGGGTCTGAACTCAAAGAAGTCATTAGTGAGAAATGAGAAAAAACTAGGAATAAGTTATTACTGGAGAATAAAAACTGAAAGAAAAACCAGCTTCAGTCCCCTCTGTGGTCTCCCAAGTACTCTAGTTCTTCAGAACAAGTGAGCAAGGAATTTTGAGTCCCAGGGCACAAACAAGAATGCTCATTACAAGCCATATTTTCTCCTCTTGGTTTATTTCTTCAGTGCAAACCCAGCTGTTTTTAGCTATTGTCATGGTACTTCTCACTTAGTATTTCTAAAATTTTAACTTAAAATTTTATTTATAATTTATATTAATATAATAGGTATATAAAATTTTGGGATATTTTTATGAAACCAATGAACAAAAAGTAGCAGACTCCAATCCATATACTCCAAGGTGACATGCCTGTAAGGCATCATCAAAACAAAAGAGAATGTTCAAAATTTTAAAAATTTATTATAGCAAAAGAGATGTGCCACTGACCCACCTCAATTACAACACACTTATCCCATGTTCTTGCCACTTTCTGATGCAGTATCTTCAGTTGAGTTGTCATAGCTACCTCAACACCGTGTATCAATCAAAATGCTCGCCTTTCATGCTTATTTTTATTTTAAGAGCAAAGTCACACAGTGCTAGATCTGGTGAATAGGTCAATGAGGACACGGTATCGTGATTTTAGATGCCTGCCTTTTCATTGGAGAGCACCTGACCGTTGCATTCGCCGTCTTTGAGCAACAACATTCACAAGAGAGGATTCCAGAACTGCTTCAGAAACTGATGAGAATATTATGTGTATTTAAATAGAGAGGAAGACTGAATGAGATTATATTTTGATAAGTATTATAATTTTAAATGTAATCACACACCGTATTTTTGATCAAGTCTTCTGTTATTGATTTTCTGTATCCCGTGTCTCACATAGTACCTACTACAGAACAAATACTCTATAAATACTGAGTGGTCAATAATCAGGACACCAAGCAAGCCAAGTGAGCTGACACAAGGTGCTACGGAGTTAAAAAAAAAAAAAAAAAAAGTGACACGAGGAAGAACTGAGGAAGGACTACTGTCCTATACGTAGGAAGCAAATGTAACAAAGCACTGCAGAAATCCATCTTGAAGAAGAAACACTTGTTTAGCTCATATGTCTGTCGGTTAGCCATTCGGCCTCGGCTGAGGCTCATCTGGCAGTTCCTCTGGACTCAGCTGGGCCCACTTCTTTGTCAGTGATCAGCCGGCGATCTATTGCCTCACTCCTTATCCATCGGTTGACTGACTGACTCCTAGCTGGGATGTTGGAGGTATCTTCACAGGTCTTTAGCATCCAACAGACTGCTTTATCTGTTCTACCCGGGAACAGGCACAGGTTTCCAAGAGCAGCGGTCGGGAAAGCCTCAGTGCTCATGTGCTGTCCAAATCTCCACTGATACTGTGACTACGAGTTCACAACATCCCAGATTCAAGAACTTGAAAACAAAATCCATTGTTTGACAAATAGAACTACAAAAACATATTTAAAAACCTAGTACAGGGAAAAGAAGTTGTCTCCATTTTTGCAATCAAGCCTGTCCCAGAGACCAGCATTTAGCACAACAATAGACTAAATCAGGTCTCTTGGGAGTTGACATAAGGAAAGCAGACCATTTTCTTTACAGACAAAAGACATAACTTGAGTAAGAACAAGAAGTTTGTCAAGCATGTCAAGTTTCTGGATCACTATCAGTTTAAGTAATAGTTACACAACCTCTTTCACCAAAAAAATGAAATATATCTCCATAATTCTTTCATTCTAGAAAGCACAAATATTCCAACAGTTAATATATTATTAACTTCAGTTTTTAAACTAATGCAAGGACTTTAATTTGTAATCCAGTGTACCTATGGTATACCAAAATCTGTCTTGTTACATTAGAAATTACTAGCAACTTTTATGTGGCAGGGGTTATGCCATCTCTGGTGCAGGAAGCTGATATTGTCTACTGTGGCGATTTATAGACTTTACTTGCTTGCTTCCTGATGTTCCAAGCTGTTTAGTTTATGAGATGAATAATATCCTCCATAAATTGTTCCCAAATGGATTTGATTGAAATTCTTGGCAACAGCACATCATATCTGTGAACAACCTTTCTGTATCTATTTAGCTTTAGTTCAGTTAAGGTCAAACAAAGGTTATTTCCTCTAAGGAAGCTTCTCTAATTCTCTGATACAGTGTTAACCATTTCTTTTACATATTCCCAAACACCTTTCCTTTCATCTTAACATGTATTGCATTGTGTTAGAATTAATTTTTATAGATTATCCCACATTAGACTGTATATTTTTTAGAAATATACATTCATGAACATCTTTATCTAGCAAGTCTTATACATCAACGAGTGAATAATACTTCTCAATTCCTAATGTTGGGATAAAATGTGTTCACATTTATATTAATATCTAACAATGACTTTAAACCTTCCAACTGGAGATCACAAAACTGAACATTCATCAAAAGTCAAGTTCTACCAAATTGTAATGGCAAATGCAAGTGGAAAATATGGAGCAAGAAATCCTTTAGGGCCAACGTCAGGCCACTGCCATGAAGTGCATTCACTACACACTAGATTATAAATGGATAACACTGGCCCTTTTATAGCACAACCTAATAAACCTAATAAAACAGAATTGATAACGCCACAAAATGAAGCTATTATCTCTTAATCAAATTACATGAATGACAACAAGGAGGAAATCTTAAAGATGGATATAGAGTATATGTTTATTTTACACTTAAAAGTAGAAAACTGTCCACAGAGCTCTACATGTGATGAGTCAAGTATGTTAATAGGAACATGTCTTCTTCCTTAAGTATTCACTTATGGCAAGGTTCTCTGGGTCAGTCTCTGTTGAGAAATCCTGTCTCTGCCAGGGGGGCTACCCCAGCACAGGCTGTACGTTGGACCAGTGGCCCTCAACATTTTTATCTGTTACCACATGTACAACAGAAAACATTCTCTTCAATATATCAGGATTATTCACAATTCCTGGCTTCTTCTTGTAAGTCTCCTCTCCATAAAAGAAAGCATAGCTAATGGAAGTTAATTTTTTTAAAAAGACAATTTTAATTCTCCTAGTTTAATTTTCCAAGTAAATATTAGCCAAAATTCAGTTCTTTATTATTTTCAAGTCTATTATTAACAACCTACTTTGTAAGTGGTGAACCTACACAAAGCCAGTTCTCATTAAATATTTTAAAAGTTGTATTTCAGTTGTTGTTTATAACACAAAGCAGGCACATACTAATCAGAGAAAGATGAGTAGAAAGAAATGTGGCATATACCAACCATCAACTGATAGAACTGGAAAAGAAATTTCAAGACATACTCAGTTTTGCTTTATTCCCAAATGTCTATCCTAAAACTTTCATGGACCTAGCATTTCTCTATCACTTTCATAACATTCAGTTGTAGAAATTCAACAACCTAAGAAGCCACCCTGCAAGGAAGTGTGTTGTCAAGCCCTATGACAAGTTTCATAATGTCCAAAAATATTCTCTGGGAATTACTTCTCTCCACTGTCATTGAATACTTCACAAGTTGACAAAGTATTATGGTTGAACCTATCGAAGTCCTTTGGCATTGATAAAGGAAAAATTCATCCAGTCTACCTTTCTCTTCTAAATAGCCATTAGACCTTTTCGTCACCTGATAGAAACTGTCTTAAATCAAACACCAAAAAAAAAAAGCCAGTGATATAGCAGAGTAGAAAGGCCCTGAGTTTCATCCCCAATATCACAAAAAAATTAAAGAGCAGCTGTGCTGATAAAACATATTTCTTAACTATTGCATTATTGCAAAGAGAACAAAAATACACCTAGCTACATGTTTAGGTCTAAACTGTCACTGAGAATTTTCATGGGCTTGGAAGGCGATTGGATCACAGGGACACTGTACTCCTCCATGGTTTCGTATTCATTGATTTGAAGAGTTCAGTGGCTTCAACATGATGTGCCACTAGGAAATCCAAGGCAGGTCCCTGGGGGTGTGACCTGGAAACATATGTTGTTGTCTAGGGCTCTTCCCTTGACCCTTCGCTCCCTTGGGGCTGTGAGATGATCAGCTGCCTTTGGCCCATTCACGTACAGCATACCATTTCTGCCTTGGGAGCCAGCTAACCACTGCCTGAGCCAAAATAAACCTCTGCTTTAAATTGTGGGTACCGGATATTGCATCCCAGTGACAGAAAAGTGACTAATATATCACATGAGTCCGAGAGATAAATTTCAAGGTAAACTTGTTTACAGAAGATTAAAGTTTTTGCTATGAGAGCACCTAAAGTTGCTTGAAAGTAAGCCCAAACCAATGATTGCTGTCTGAATTTCAGTCTTTTCCTCATATTCTGCTTAACAGATGCATACACCATGAAATTATGTAAAAATGCAGCTACACAAACAAAAAGCAATGTGCTTTGTTCCTTTTGAAAGAAGTAATCGCATTCAAGTTGTAAATAACTGATTAGAAGGATTTATACCAGTGGCTCTGTTCTGAGTTGACATATTTTGGTCCATCTCTGAACAGCTCCTATCCAGACAACAAATGTCCACCTCCTCTTCTGGACATAGACCAGGCAGCTGTAGTGTAGCACATGACTCTTCAATCTCTCCTTAGAGGCACAGCCAGGGAAGCAGGAAGATGGAGGAATGGAATAGAGCCAAAGCCATGCTTTAGAATTCAGAGTAGAAATCCCTCCATCTTTTGCTTATGGACAAGCTATCCAGCTTACACAGCGACTCCTGGAACTGCATAAGTAAATTCTAATTTTTAATAATGATTTAGAAATACAGTTGAGTGGTAGGAATATAAACCCAGTACTGCAGCCTTTGCCCGGCATGCTCAAGTCCTGGTTTCTATCAGCTGGGTGTGATCCCCAATGTCACCTGTACAAAGAAACATATAAAGTTGCCATCAGGTACTTCTGTTTGTAGCACTATATTTTGTAGACACATATGATCTCATCATTCAGAATTTATAATCCAAGATAAAAAACAAAAACGTTTATCAACTTCTGAAATCCACTGAGCACAAGTATTTTTATTTCAAAAATAGATAGTTTCAACTTGTGAAATCTCTATAAGCTGTTTAGAACTCAGAACAACACCATCCTATGGAAACAATTATTAAATGGACATTAGATTCTTGGACTTGTGCACAAAAAAAAACCCATTAAATCATAAAGATACTGAATCATGCTCATTGTTTACACCGTTATCAGTAGGTAAACACCATTGGAACTTTTAACTTTCTGGTGAGTAGTGGAGAACCTGAGAAACATACATATTTGTAACATTTCACAAACTGTTTCCAAAAGTTCAGATTTCCTGAAACATCCTGACACCCTAAGTTAAGAACTGATTTAATTCATTATTTGTACAGGAAACTAATTGTCAATGTAAAGAACAACTCCAATTGTTATGAATTGAACTGTGTCCTTCATGGCAGAAATCTTAGCTCAACAAAACATAGAATGAATGTAGCTGTATTTTAAGATATGGTCTTTAGCAGGCAATAAGCTAAAATGAGATATTTAAGGTGGACCCTCCCTCATCTAATGTGACTGGTGCAATTATGATAAAATAAATTTGGATATAGACATAAGCAAATATAGGAGACAATGAGGAAAAGAAACAACCTCCCTTATACCTTGATCTAAGAATTCTAACCTATTGAACTGTAAGAAAATACATTTCTGTTGTTTAAGCCTTGAGCCTATAGCGCTTAGTGATAGCAGGTCTCATAATTTAATGCAACTATAGTCACCACTTTCTAGTATATGCCTTAGAACAGTGGTGAGAAAGAGAACCATTCAGGAGGAAGCACATTAACAAGCTTATTAGTGACTTTGACAATGACCTCTACTCAGGCCCTTGCACTGGTGTGGAGACTTGCTTTCCTCACTCAAAGTTAAAGGGGACCTAGAAAGAGAAGGAAGTAATGGAGTTGTGAAAGTCATCAAAGAAAGGGAATGATAGTGTTTTGCATAAGATATCTTTGATATCCATACTAAGGAATCAAAACTATCCAAGTCATTTCCATCTCCAAGTTTCTGAACTGGGAAACAAAAGGCAGTTTCTGTTGTACATATTTGGATTATTGCTAAATGAGCAATGCTTTTTTATAAAGCATGCATTAACTGCTTGCAGATATATACTGGCCCAAAGTGGCCTTATGTGTCCTATATATACATCATTTGAATTTTCCTTTCTCAATAGCTGCCTTATCAGTGGAAATAACCTGAAATGGAAAATGCCAGGTAATAGAATACAGGAAGGAGAAAATTTTCAGAACATCTCATAGCCTAGGGAAATACTGACATTTTCGCCTATCCTCTTGCCATTCATCTCTGCTTTTCAGACACAAAGAATTAAATTATCTGAACACAGTCTTACGCAGGGCAAATTTATTGCAGTCCCAGTGTCTCTCCAGGATAGTATTTGGCTTAAAAGAAAGAACATTATTTCTCAAACCAAAAAAAAATTCATATTCATAAATACAGACCTTGAAACATTCCTGATTCCCATAACTTGTTTCCATTAGCACACATTTGCAACACACAATCATTACATTCCATTTGGGGGAATCCACACACGTACATAGGACATCTCAATCATTTTTACTTTCCCTCTCCTTCCCTATCATTCTATCTACTCCCATTTTCAGATCCTTTCCCCATCTTCACAAAGTCCACCTCCCTGTTTCCTGTTTTCTCTCTTTTATTTAACTTTTTAGGCTATTTGAATTTTGGGATCCTCATATTAGAGAAACCAGGTTATACTTAGATATCTGTGTCTGATTTGTTTTGTTTAGCACTCTAGTCTCAAGGTGCATCCGTCTTCCTACAAATCACTCAAATTTAACCTTCTTCATGGTGGAATAGCACTCCATTGTGTATAAGCACCATATTTCCTCTATCCATTCGTCTATAGATGGGCATATAGCCTGGTTCCCAGATTTAGATATTAAGAGTTGCACTATTATAAAAAGCAGGTATTGGAACTTTGTTTTTGTGAAACCTGAACATTGATAACTTCAATTTCTGATCTATTTAAGGAGGATGCTTGCTAATAAAGCAATCCATAAGAGTTTAGTGGGAAACAACAAAATTGTATAAGAGCTATCATCTGTAAAGACCAGTGGCTTTTGCCCATTGTAAAGTGGGTTATCACAGATCTTACATTATCATGGTAAGTGAAGAGGGTAACAACTTCTGTAATTCTTCTCCAAAGGGAACTTATCTAAGGCCATTTTCCAAACAACAACAACAACAACAAAAAAAAAAAAATCTAAATATTTGAAGGATTTTCGGGCACAGAATTTGAGTAGACAAGGAAGCATCACCATGTTTCTTGTGTTGGTGTACAGCACTTCTGGGCAAGGTAATAAGTGAAATTCTGGCCATGTTCCAGCTAACAGTGCTTCCACATATCCACCCAGTGGTCAGAACTCTGGTCTGTAAGTGTATAATTCTAATCAGCATCCACGGCCATTAACAGAATACCCTCCACTTATATAAAAATTACTGCCCCTCCTAAGTCAGTAAATTTTAATAAAGCAGAGTTTCATCTCAGGTCTTTTGGGGGGATGGTGATGATGGCAGAGATTAATGCCACTCATAAGGTCCTAAGAAATGTGTGGTTGCTAGTTCTCATATTACCTTTTATTTGGCCTGCCTGGACTCTACAAATATAACACCAATATATCTTGCACAGTAAGAGTAGAGTAAGGAAAACTCAATCAGAAAATAATCCCAACTGCAGCTACAATGCCAGATGTGGTCTTTTTTTTCCTAAAGCAGATTATCATGACTTGAGGTTCACACTATACTGTCATTGATTTGATGGACAAGTCATTTTCCACCTCTACTGGAAAGATGGGAAATAATTTGAACTCCCTTGAAGCAGATATAGAACTGATAGAGTAAAATGGAGTTTTTAAAAATTAGTATTTTTATTTTACTTTCACTTTTACAGATAAGCTGCTTCTCCAAACTGCCTAAACCTGGGGGTATAAACCACTGCTCCCTTCTCTCTTCAGCTCAGATGAATGGCAGAAGAGTAATGCCTCTGCAGAAAGCTAGTATGTAGGAATTTGCAGATGTTGGCCCCATGAGGTTGGGGTCTGGTTTCATTTCCACAAAGGGAGGTAAGGAGCTAAACATGGCCAGGAGATGAAACAGGTCTGGGAACCTCCTCATCTATTGTTGGTTATATTCCTTTCCCCCTCTTCCTTGCAATAAAGCCTGTGCACACCTGAACAAATTGAGACAAAGATTTGAGGTAAAAGGCCTCCTTGTTTCTTTCGGAGAGAACTTTGAATAAACCTTTTCCACTCCTATATTTACTGGGGAGCAACAGGCAGTGTGGTTCGAGCATTGAGCATCCAGTATTAGGTATAGATATGTATAGTCTTAACTACATCTAGTTTAATTCTTTTGCCCTCTGATATAACATAGCTCAAAGAGACCTTAATTTGTCACTGAACAATGAGTAGCATTGATTCAGCATATTGATGGATTACATCTTGATTAACCAAACTGCATGGGCAACATGTAGTATATGTGTCACAGGCCTTGAAAAAACAGAAAAATACCACATAAGGAGTATGCTGGATTCCAGTGGTCTGCAACAAGTCCTAAAATCATCTCTAAACCCAAATGGGAAGCACCAAGCAGCACTCTGAGAGTTGGAGAACTCAAGTTTATCCCGCTAGGAGGCACAGAAGAGTTGAATCTCCAAAGTCAGAGCCCAGAACAATGGAAGGCTCCCTTTTATATACAGTTTTGAACCCTTTATTTCCCCTCTATGGTAAGAGGTAACTGTGATTGGGTATTTTAAAGTGGCTGGGCAGTGACTCTAAAGTTACTGTCTAGGTTACAGGGTGGTACTTAAAGTTCCAAGGTAGTGCTACAGTGCAGTGTGCTTGTTGCATTGCCACTGACCAGGTTATGTTGCCTCCACTCTGATAAGACCATGCTGCCGCAATTCTCTGTTCTTGCACAGGAACAAGCCCATGCCCCTGCCAGAACTAAAGAACAAATTACTGCATCATATATCTTCTTTCACCAAAAAACAAAAAGGAAGCACAATGCCTGGTGTTGGTCTTTAGGTTCTATGAGCAACACATTACACCTTAGCAAACAGAATGGAAGTCTATGAGCTCCAAGCGGGTCCAAAGCAGAAAAGAGTCCTGTAGTACCTGAGCTGCAGGAACTTGCAGACATGCTAATATTACAAGTATCCGTGATAGGAAAAGATGCTGCGTGGAGTTTATGGCAAGCCCTTAAAGTGAAATCACAACGCAAATCCGTAGACTTCTGCACCAAATCACCTCACTGATGCGGTGAAGGAGAAAAGTCAACGTTCCCTGGAGTTCAGGAGCAGTGTAAGACCTTGATATACAGAGAAGAGAGAGAATTAATTGTGGAAAATTAAATAATCAATGGGCCAATGCCCGGGCCCGCTGGGCAGGACAACTGGGAACCTAGAGGAGGGGGCATGCAAATGAGGGAGACAAGAGAGACACAAAGGAATGGAGACAAGACAGGCTTTCTGATCAAGTCTCGTTTATTGCAGGTTAGGACAACGTATATAAGGAGAATAGTATGGGAGAGGTAATTTGCATAAGCACGATTGCTTTGGCCACCAAACCGCAAGACATTCTGATTTCTTATCTGCTAATCTATGCTAAAATATTTAATAGAATGCCCCAGAAAAAGAAAGGCAAAGGTCACATTAGTTTAAGAAAAGTGTTCTGGGAAAACTGGGCTTTTCAGAATGACAGGGTGTTGGCTGCTTTCTCGTCAGTAGCCCCGAGTATGGTAGACTTGAGCCAAGATGGAGTTGCTTATGTCTCAGGTCTGGGGCCTCTAATACAGATGGCTCCCAACAGGCCAAAATTCAGCAAGTTCCTCTCGACCCAGATAATCTTGTCCAAGGTTAAGTCTCTTCAGAAAGCATACCAAGGGCTGGGACTACATAGCTCAGTGATTAGAGGTAGGCCTTGGGTTTGATCTCCCAGCATCACACAATAACTTGGTGTAGTGACACATGCCTGCAATCCCAGAACTTGGGAAGCTAGGTTGCCCTGAGCTACATATTGAGTTGAGGACTAGCCTGAACTGCAGAGGCAGAATAGTCTCAAAAAAAAAAAAAAAAAAAAAAGGCAAGCAAAGCTACTACTTCCAGTGACTAAACAGATTTTAAGTAAGACGTTTCAGCCCTTCTTTCAAATTTGAATAACCCGGAAGGGCGGTGTTGGTTCCAGAGTTCCAGGGAACTTTTTGCCTCTGGGTGTTTTTGCAGTGGCAGCAGTTCTCAACTTCTCTCTCAGGCCTTTTTTCTTTCTTTCCTTGCTCCCCCAGGGGTATTGTTCCAAGGAGCAACTTTCAATAAGCCTCTTGCAAGCAAATCTGCATCTTAAACTTTTTTTTTTTTTTTCCAGGCAAACTCACTCTTGAGTGTCTCCCCAAAAGCCTCATGTGTTTGGAACTCTGTGTTACTGGGAGGCAGAGCTTGGCTGGAAAGGATGGATATTTGGGGTTTGACCTGGAGGGAGATTTCAGATGTTTGTTATTGACTTGACCCCCCAGGAAATGAGAGAAGGGCACCCACCCTGTTGTGGGGGATGGCAACTGGCAGCTCTGAGCTAAGTAAAGGAAGTAAGAAGAAACAGTGTTGCAGCTTCTTCCGGGAAAGCTCCTTGTCTTTGCTCCTGCTCTGCTTCGCTTCTGTCTGCAATGGCGTGAGCACCTCTCCAGCCTCTGTCTCTGCCTCGTACCTCCACTGCTGCCAACTGCACCAAGATCTCTCTGGCTGGGAGAAACCATCTGAAACTGTGAGCTAACTAAATCCTTCCTCCCTCAAATTGTGGATGTTGGGTATTTTGTCACAGCAGTAAATAAGTAACTAAAACACCTAACACAGACGTCAGAACTTTACTGAGTTATTAGGTAAGTGAAATTTAGAAAGGAAAATAAAGAAGCCCTACTACTAGAGTTTTTATAATAAATATGGGTTGATTTTGTCAAAAAAAAAGGGAATGAAAGAGAGGGAAGAAAAGGAAAGAAAAACAGACCTCCATCCATGACTGATTAAAACGTCTCCCTCACTACTTAAAATGTTATTGTGTCATCCACTGGGTCAGCTTTTACTTCCCAGGTTACTGAAATGAGGGATTCTTAGCTGTCCAGCAAAAAGGCTAAGCACACTAACTCAGCCCGTACTTATTTGCTTTCTATGAAAATTCTATACCCCATTTCTTCATTTAATAAATGTGTTTAGCACCTATAAATATGTCAAGCACTTATCTACATCTTATAACACTACCATTCTTATGCATATTCTGAAATCTATGAACCAAATATAATAGATTGCTTCAAATATTCTAGCCACTTTATTTTTTTTCACTGTTTTTTTGTCTTCTCATTGCAAGTCACAAAGTCAATAAAGCATTGATAATCAGTATAGATATCAAAAGGACATTGAAGTTGGAATAGTTTTCTATTTACCAAAGATACTCTGAAGGACATTTTTTGAAGCAGTTATGCATTTACATAGGAGATTCAATAATATCATACTTGCAAAGTAGCTAGACATTTTTGCATTTTGAATTCAAGATGATAGGATTAAAATGACATTATATGAAAACTGTGAATTATACTAAATGAGAGAAGATAAGGACAAAGTATCACTTTAATTACTGACAATGAGAATGTCAAGGTAAATATAGCACAAGAAAATTTTAAAACAGGAAAATATTTTTAAAGAATGCAGACAGAGCCATTTAGAAGTCTTTTTATTAATACCATTTCTCAGCAAATTGATGACTAAACATATGTCCCAACTCTGGAAATGAAAACCAAGGTTGACTTATAAAAATTTAAATACAAAGCTAAATGAAACTACTTTGGTTATTAGGAGTATGCAAATTATAAATTAGCTTTGATTCAAATTGCAAATGAAATCATAGGCCACAATTTTATTTATATTTATTTATAGAAAATGTGAAATGAAGAAGTTACTAACACAAGTGCTTTTGAGAATGCAAAGCACTGGAAAATATATAGGAAGGCTAGAGAACACTTATTTACAGCAATCACAAAATTTAAATTAAATCTACAGTGAACCAAAATTAATATAAACCTGAATTTCTGTGTCCTAAGGGTTAAGATTTGTTCTTTAATATTCTAGAGGCTGGTGTGAGTGTGCGTGTGTGTGTGTGTGTGTGTGTGTGTGTGTGTGTGTGTGTGTGCATGTGTGTGTGAATGTGTGTTTTGTTTATTTATGACACTGGGGTCCAACCCAAGATCTTTGCCATCAGCTATACACACAGTCCTTTATCATTATCATCATCATCATCATCATCATCATCATCATCATCATCATCATTGATTTTGAGATATTGTCTCACTAAGTTCCAAAGTTTCCCAAGCTGGGTTTGAACTTGCAATCTTCCTGCCTCAGCCTCCCAGATAGCTGGGAAACTGGGATAACAGGCCCAAATTCAACAGTCCATTTTAATAGTAAAATTCCAAAGGCTGGTGATTTGAAACTTTAAGATCATGTGTTAGGTAAAGAAGATATTTATTTGCTAGAGAAAAATCTGTTCATTTAAAAATTTAAGCAAGTATTAGAATCTGCTCACCAAATTCATGGTAATGAAACCACCGGCTATAAGCTAACTGTTGTTATTATAAAATGACTTATGTATGCTCCTTTTTATTAGTTGGACACTGACTGCAAGTGTTTCTCCTTAAATAATTAATTAAACTGAACAAATGGAAGCTGGAGGAATGGCACAGTGGTTAAAACACTTGCCTTGGAAGTCCAAGGCCCTGAGTTCAATTCCCCAGCATCACATAAAACTGGGAGTGATGGTGCACCCCTGTACTCCCAGTACCAGGAAGGCTGAGACAGGCGGTTGTTTTGAATCCAAGGCCATCCTGGGCTACACTAGTGAGTTCAGGACCAGCCCAGACTACAAAGCAAAACCCTGTCTCAAAAATAAATAAACGAATAAATAAATAAACAAAAAATCCAAATGATTCTCAAATGTTACATTAAAACACAACACAAACTCAGAGGGAGCATTCAACAATGCAAGCCTAGGAGCTAGAATTTACTTTTTAAACTTAATCACTAAGAGACCAGAGATCATGTGAAATGAAAATCAAAAATATTCAGTAAGTTCTGAAAAGTAGAAAATTACAGAACAAAATTGTATTTTTCAACAATTAAATTGATTAAATGAAAAAAAAAATCTTTTAAAATGTATTTCCAAACTGAAAACCCATAGAAGAAAACATTAATTTAACTATAATTAATTTTTAAATACATGGAAAAACCTTTAAAGTTTTTATTAAAAAAAAAAAACTGAAGAAAACTGTCGTAACTTACCCAGGATTAATCTATCTGTATTAGATAGTCAAAGTTCCCCCAAATCAGTGTTACAGAGAAAAAAAAGAAAGGAAAAATAAAAGTATTTAGAGGCATTCCATAGAAAGACAAATAAAAATAGCTTTTTTCTTATAAAATGGACAAACTTTCCTAAATGAAGAAGAAAGCATTTAACTATACACAGAAATACCGATTTGTGTGTGTGTGTGTGCGTAAACTTCACAAAGATCAGAGAGCTTACTACACATTACTGGCAAGCACATGATAGGAGTGTTTAAGTAAATCACTGGTTGGTGAATAAGCAGGTTTAAAAATCTGTTGGTGGCCATTTGACAATATTTCTCAAAACTTCCAAGATGATTTTGATCCAGCACTCCCACATCTCACAATTTATCTTGCACATAGGTCATTTCAAAGAGGGCTTGTGGGAATGTGAAACCCAGAGCTCTTATTGTGATGACCAATGATTGAAGGTCTCCGTAGGATACCACTGTCATTAAATAGTGTTGTCTTTTCCTGAGGAGATATATAAGTGAGCTATACCTAATCCATAATCAATGATGGGTGATGGGAGAAAGTAAATAAATGTCTCAGCATTTAAAAAAAATACCTTGCACAATAGATGGCCTCACATGACACACTTTCCATCTGCAAATTTGCCTTCAAGAAGTTTATTTTGCGGGCCTTTTCTAAAATGCTCATAGTTACGTCCTTTCTCTGCTTCCTCCTATAAACATTTTTGCTTAATTTCTAAAGTTTTATCACCATTTCCATCTATTGTATTGATAAAGGTTTCAGTTTTCTCCTGGTTTGTGTTCTTTTGTTTTCTCATTCTCATTAATGTTTTTAAATAATTTTCAAGAAAAGAAAAAGAAAAAAGCCAACCTCCATTCACCATCTCCCAATCATAAGTCTTTCCAACTTCTTGAGTGCTCTACTTTCCTGCTTTCTGCATCTCAAATGCCTTCTGCCTCTCCTCCTCCTGTCTGATGCAGCCTCTCATTCCCCGTCTTCCTCTGCCCATCTGTCCATTACAGGCAAGTCCCGGTCTACATCATTTGCTTGATGATCCCCATTACGCAGTACCACCCACTCTCTGAGCTATGCGGTCAGCATGGTAATGGACTCCAAATCCTCACTATCAACTCATCTCTCCAAATTTTCACACAAATCTGCTTGTGTTACCTAAATCCTTCCAACCTGAGTATCTAAGTTCATCCCACTATGCATCCACAAATACATCTTTTCTGTTTCTAAAAATCAATTATTAATTTCACTATTCACCAAGTTACCAAGAGCAGAAATATGACAACTTTTGATGATCTTTCTTTACCTTTCATTACAATAAATCATCAAGTTTTACCTCCTAAATATTTTCCAAATCTGACTCTTTGGCTGCATCCCTCCTACTGCTGCCTTGACTCAGGGTCTTGGGTTCTGGCCTGGCTTATTGCAGCAGCTAAATGACATTCTCTTCTTGTATCCAGCCTTGTCTCTAAGAAGGTCATCAAAGTCTCGGTGATCTGTCTTAAACCCACAGTGAAACATATCAACTCCCAGTCCATAACCCATCAGTGGGCCCTCTCTGCAATCAGCATAACTCCCAGATTATTTGGCAAAAATGAGGCCTTCCCTTAGCATAAACTCACCTATGCTGTGAAACTCCCGTTTGAGTAAAGTGTCCAGTTCCACTGATTATACCTGTGCAACTTATACACTAGCTCAGAGGACAAGCCAGGGAAGAACAAGACTTGAAAGAAGGAGCGCCTTGACTGCCAGTCAAGAGGAGCACACAGGGAGAGGAGCTGAGCACCACGCTCCCCAACTATGTCCCACACCAGCTGCCCTGACCAGAGTGGAGAAGCAAAAGACAGAGAACAAGGGGATTCCCCCAAAGGAGAGAACAGTGGGGTGATTCCACCAGGCAGCAGTGTCTGAAAACAGCTCCACATAAACTGACAGGGGAGTAATGTATTCTTTTTTTCTATTAGTCTTTACTTCTTTCTTTATTTTTATATTTTTCTCTTATTTTTTTATTTGCTCAGTTACCTTCATAGTTTTAGGTTATAGGATTGTGTACTGCTAGTTGATCAATTGTCTAATTTGTATTTTGGCTTTTCCTTTGTCTGTTTGATTTCATTTTTATCCTATGTTATTTCTTTTTTCTCCTTTCTTTTTCCTCCTCTTTTCCCCATTGCTTTATACTATTGTCCTTTCTTTTTATAAGCCCCTGAATAAGTTCCTGGACTTATTAATAACTCTCATCCATACAGAGACCTATGGAGACATTACTTACGCCCTATTTGGCTAGAAACATATCAGTAACACAGTTCTGTGTACATATTTCTACCAATAAGATAGTGGTGCCAAGAACAAATTCCTTTTATAGGTCATCACAATTGTAAATAGAAATCACTTTGCGTAGTTTGGATGGTAATTAGCATGCTAAGAAAGAACCAGGTGTGTATATTAATGCTTGGTTAGTATAAATATATAACTAGTAGGAAACTAAAATAAATAAAAGTAGTACAGTGGGTGGATCTAAAACAATACAGAACATTATTATTTTAAGGCCTGTGTCATACTATCAATATCAATATACAATTCAGTAAGTCAACTCTAGGTTCAATTAGATGTATAGTGAATATATATCACATCCATTACTGGCAAGGCTGGCTCAACATACATAAATCAATCAATATGCTACATCACACCAACAAAAGCAAAAACAAAAACCACATGATCATCTCAAATTGATGCAGAAAAGGCCATTAGTAAAATTCAATACCCTTTCATGATAAAAAAAACTCTGAGAAAAATAAATATAGAAGGGCTTTACTTCAAACTCATAGAAGCCATATATGCCAAATCTACCGCAAATATCATAGTAAGTGGAGAAAAATTGAAAGCACTTCCCCTTCGTTCAGGAACATGACAAGGATGTCTACTCTCATCACTCCTCTTCAACATAGACCTTGAAAACGTTGTTATAGCAATCTAGCAAGAAAGTGAAATAAAGGGAATATGTATCAGAAAGGAGAAAGTCAAACTATCAGCGATAGTCAAACTATCCCTATTTGCAGATGGTATTTCAGCCAAATCACAAGCTATAAAATAATAAAAATAAATAGCTTTTCTCTACACTAACAATGAACTCACTGAGAAAGAGCTAAGAAGAATAATCCCATTCTCAATAGCCCAGCAAAAAATTAAATACCTAGGATTATACCTAGCCAAGGAAGTGAAGAACCTATATAATGAAAACTACATAACCCTGAAGAAAGAAGCTGTAGATGATATCAGAAAATGGAAAAGACATTCCCTGTGTTGGATAGGCAAAATCAATATAGTCAAAACAAACTACATTGCCGAGCTGATACACAAATTCAATGCAATTCCTATAAAATACCAACATTTTTTTCAGAGAACTTGAAAAAATATTCCTTAAATTCATAGGGAACCAAAGGAGACCTAGAGTAGCCAAAGCAATGTTTAGTAACAAGACTGACTAAAGCAGGAAACATTACAATACCAGACATCATGTTATACTATAAAACAATAGTTGTAAAAAATATATGGTACTGGCTCAAAACAGACAGATAGGCCAAATGAACAGAATTGGGGATGCAGAGACAAATTAAAATACCTTCATCTACCTAATCTTCGATAAGGGAGCCAAAAGCATACACTGAAAAAAAAAAATAGCCTCTTCAACCAATGATGCTTGGAGAATTGGACATCCACATGCAGAAGAATGAATCTAGACACACACCTGTCACCATGCACCAAAATCAATCAAAGTGGATCAGAGACCTAGATATTAAAACTAAAACACTGAAACTCCTGGTAGACAAATTAGGCAAATATCTAAAAGGCATAGGTGCAGGCAAGGACTTTCTTAATAAGACCCCAAAAGCAAAATAAATAGCCCCTAGAATTAACAAATGGGATTATGCCAAATTATAAAGTTTGTGCATGGCAAAAAAAAAAAAAATTATCAACAGTGTGAAAAGAGAATCCACAGATTAGGAAAAAATATTCACCACCGTCATCTCAGGTAGGAGGCTCATAACCACAATACACAGGGAACTGAAGAAAAGGAAGCCCATCAAAATCAAAGATCTGATTGAAAAATGGGCAAAATAAATGAATAAGCAGTTCTCTGATGAAGTTCAAATGACCAATAAATAAATGAAAAGATATTCAGCATCCTTAGCTGTTAGATAAATGCAAAACAAGACATCACTAAGGTACCATCTAACTCCAGAGAGATTGATGTATATCAAGAACACAAACAACAATCAGTGCTGGTGAGGCTGAGGGGGAAAAAGGAATCCTCCTGCACTGCTGATGAGTATGTAAACTGGTACAACCACTATGGAAAGTAGTATGGAAGTCTCTCAAAAGACTGGAAATAAATATCCCCTTTGATCCAGCGATACCTCTTCTGGGGATATCCCCAAAAGAGATAAAAACAACACATAACAGAGATACATGTACACTCATGTTCATAGCAGCACAACTAACAATAGCTAAAATGTGGAAGTCACCAAAATACCCATCCACAGACCAATGGATACATAAACTGTGGTATTTATACAAAATAGAATACTACTCATCTATAAAGACAGATAGGTTGGAGGCTTTTATAGGTAAATGGACGCAAATTAAGACCATCATGCTTTAGTGAAGTGAGTCAGAAGCACAAGGTCAAATGATTTCACTGATATGAGAAACCCAGATCACAGATTTTTTTTTTATAGAACTTACCGTGGGAGATTGGAGGGGAGGGGGAGGGAGTGAGAGGGTCAAAAAGGGAGAGGGGAAGGATTTGTAATTTTGCCATGAAATGTATATGCACAAAATACTCATGATCAATGCAAATTTTATGTATTGCACTTATACATATCAATAAAAAGGGGAAAATTTTTTTAAAGATTTAAAAAATTTTTTAAAAGGACTGCCTTTTTCTAATTTTTAAAAAGATATTGTGAACAGTGCTCTCTTCGTGGCCATACAAGGCCCTAGGCTTTGAAGAACCCTGTGCTTAGTTTAATGTTCTGATGTTGTTTTTGTTAACTTATAATAATATTTTAACAAAAGTCCCAATTTTTCATGTTACACTGTCCATGTGTATGGACTAAGCACTTTCAGGGTCTCATTCTCTGCATCCTTGGGGAATATGTATATCTGAACATTTATCACTACTCCGTTCCCCCTTAACCCATGATAACAAGGTGAGGTGTGAAGAGATAAGTAACTTCCCTTAATTTAGGGAAGTCCAAACTCTTACTCTCCAAGGTTTTAATTGAAAATTTCAACATATGAATCTGACCATTTCATAGAGTTAGACCAGAAACTGGGTTTTATTCCTCTTTATATCCTTGACAAAAAACATTTCCTGAATCATTCTAAGTACCTACTAATTGCTTATTGAAATAAACCTGCTCCACACTGAATTAGACTTGGAAGATACTAACAAAACAATAGAATATAATATCTGGATATGTAGATATAGCTTTATATATTTAGATGTAATCTGAATGTGACTGGGTCATCTTCTGTAACTCTTGCTTTATCTTTGCAATTTCTTTCAAGCCAACTAGGACACATTTTTGCAACTAAAACAAAAGGTCAGACTCCAAAGGCATTGATAAGTATGTATGTATTTATGGAACAGAAGAAAAAATGTTTTTCTAGTTCTGTTTGAAGACGTTAAACTTTTTTTAGAAATTTGCTGTCCCACCCTGTCTGTTTTCTCCCTCTGGGCCAATTTCAGCTATCTCTGCCTCCAAGGTCTTTGACTACTCAAGGCATAGCAAAGAACGACTTAGCTCTTAAGCCTTTTGCAACTGTCATCCCCAGTGAAACACTGTATTTTTCCAAAATTTGCCCATGACATATTTCATCTCACAAGCCCAATTCTCAAGTGTTTTGTGTTTTGGGGATTTCTTTCTTGCCCATGCCCACATCTTTTTCTTGATGTGCTCTTTCTAAGCAGTCTCATCTCTCTGGGCTTTAACTACTGTCAGTTTGCTAATGACCACTTACTCTTCTGCAATGAACCTCTTTTTTTTTTTTTAATTCCGAAGGTTACTTTTTAAAAATAATTTTGTTGTGGTTAAAACAAATTCACATGACATAAAATTTAACATTTTTTGTAAACACATGAACTACAAATTCTGTAACACATTAGAACCATGGGGTTTGGAGAATTAGTGAGTGTCTATGTCCAATGAAAATTATACCCACAATAATGCATTTGTTGTATAGTAAATTTAATATACTTTATGATATACTTCATAACATGTAGATTTTAAATTATTTTTACATATTATAATTAGTAGCATTTTCACTGATATTACTACATTGTAAGATAGAGTTCTTTTAATTGTGATTAATATTTAGAAGAATTTGATAGAAACTTTTATTCATTTTGCTAAAATTTCAACATCTACAGTGGAGAATTAGAAATGCATCATTCTTTACAGAATACCTTTTAAAATTTATTTTTTTCTGCCTAAACAACGTGTCATATACATACTTGAGGAAGTATGTCTGATTTTGGTTTGGTCCCTTTCCAGCACCACCACAGTAAAGTAGATTTAATTGATTTCTGGGCTCAGGTACCAGGCATTGTCTGTGTAGCACATGATGATGTTAGAGAATTGTGGACCCTGCACTAAGAGTGGTTGAACAAGAAAAGAAAATACTAGTAACTACTATGTGGACTATTACGTATTTTTTTTCTACCATGAAACTTATTTTTCTTGGCTGCTAATCAAAGAGAAGCATGACTATAATAGCAGCCAAACATGCCTCCAGTGGAGGCCAAGCATAAATCTCAGAGTCAGGAAGCTTTTAGCTTGACCTCAACCTGAGTGTATTCACCAGGCACAGGCTGACTAAATTAATGTTTGAATTTATAATTATTGTTGCTTTTATTCATTGTACTATAATTTCCTACTGCCTTTGTTATGAAGTTTTCAGTCAGCAAATAGACTTCAAAATTACTAGACATGGGGATCTATAATTAAAGGTGGCTGTTCTTTGAGTTGTTTTCTGATTAAGATTATGGCTTGGGTAAACCCTAGGAAATGGGTATACTACTTTATCTTTGGAAATATTATAGTCAGAATTTTCATATTCTGAAGTATGTGCTCAAATATGGAAGAATTATTAATGCTGGCTTGTCACTGAGTTTGTTTTTATTAACATCATAGATTTCTAATCTTTTCTCTCAGTTAATTATAAAACTTCATTAAAAGTGCTTGTTATCCCACACACTGAATGTATGTTGAACACTCATGTCTATGAGTCCCTGTGGTAGATTCTTTGAGAGATGTAAAAATGAATATTTTTACCGTTGTGAAGGTCACCAGGCATCGATGAAAATGGAAAGAGTTCAAAGGCAGCAACCAGATAATTTCCACCTTATTTCTTTATTTATCTTTATAAAGGAGACAAAAGCAAAACAAAGGAAATCTTAAAAATGATGGCAAAAGGAATTCTCAAGAAAACCATGAACATCAAGGCAGAGAGAGAAACCAAATAAGATTGACATTATTGGGTGGACGGGTCCAGTGATAATATTTCCAAAAAAGCAAATATAACTGATCAATAATTTAAAGTTCAAACCTAATGAAATTATCTTTTATGCAGGTTTTGGAGTTATAAAAGAATTCTAGTAATATTTGAAAAAACCTAATGAATGAACATTTTAAAATCAATTATCAGGAAAGGGGAACAAGATGGCAGCAGAGTAAGATCCCTCAGAGGCTCCACACAGGGACAAGAAAGTTAAGATATAATTTATAAAAAAAAAAAAAAACTATCTAAAGAGCTTACAGAAGAAGTGCTTCACAAATTAAAAGGAGGCAAATAAGAAAGCTAAATCCCCCAGGGAAGCTGCGGAAACGGAAGACAACACAGAAAAGAGAGCCCACCAGTCTGGAAGCCATCTTGGGTGGCCGGTGAGCATCTGGCTACCACAGACCAAAAGGGAGCACAGGGCGCCAAGAACCACAGAATTAAAAGGCAGACTGGTTGCCTGGCCTCACAGAGAAGGCTATGACACTGCAACTGTTGAAGTCCCATGAGGTTTGTTACAGAAATGGCAGGCACGGGCATAGGAAGCAGTTCAGGGTGGGGTCATACTAATGAGCCTTTGATAAAACAGCCTGAGTTTAAACTGCTTTGGGAAACAGAATCCAGCTGGGGCCAGTGACTTGAAGGGAGCCATCACAAGAAACAGCAGCAAAATAGGAAGGACCAGACAAAGACTCCTGGACAGGTCAGGCCTGGCAGAAACGGGCCAAAGAGAGCAGAGGACCACTGCCCTAGAGTGAGGGAAGCCAGGAAAACTGGGAGCAGTTTGCTGAGGCGACTGCTGTGACAGTGCCAGTGTGAGTCCATTGTGCTTCCCCCTCCTCACTGCCCACTCGTAGCGTGGAGCGCGGTGGGCTTTCAGCTCTCCCAGCCCGCCTTCATACTCGCACGGAAAAATGCCTCAGCTCTGCCCCTGCATATTTCTGCGGGTATGGCCAGCAGAAGAGCAGAGGGCAGGTCCCTTCAGTGGACATAGCCCAAAGAAAAAGCCACAGCTTGATTGCTACTCCTCCCCCATATCTGGAGAAAGTGTATGCTAACAAACAGAATTTGGAATGGACTCCTTACCCAAACAACTCAATGTCCAGGAAATATTGAGACTTTTTGTATGTATTTCTGGTGTTATTTTTGTTTCTTGTTTTGTTTTCTGTTCTAATTGGAGATTTTTAGATTTTTAAAAATATCTTATTATGTATTCTTGTGTTATTCCCCATACTTTTCTATTTCTTTAACTTGTTCTTTTTTTGCTATTCTATTTACTGTCTTTTATCTCCAGTTAAAATTTTATCTCACTTTTCTCTATTACTTCCATTCTTCTTCAAAACTTTTTCTCAGTCCCATTCTTACTATTACCACTAAGCACTGATAATTTATAGCTATTAGCGTGGCCTATTAAGAGTTAATAAATTTTTGCTATTTAGTTATGTCTAGGATATTAATATAGATTTCATTATTAACAATAATATGGAGTTGCCTTTAATCGATTTTTTTGATAAGTTAGTATTCGGTTTGTCTTCATACCTGTATTAATAGTAAGAGCTGATTGTCAACAAAGGGCCTAACAACATGCTGGAGGGGAGCAGTTTAAACTGCAGAAGTTTAGAAGTTGTAATATTTATAATTTTAGTGAGTTTATTTTTTATTGAGAGGATTTTTCTCCCTAAAATTGTTTTATGAGTGGTAGAATTGTTGCCGCTATTACAAATCAAAATGGTTAGTGAAAAAAAAAGCATGTTGAAGAAATATAGCCTCTTTAACAAATGGTGCTGGGAAATATGGTGATCTGCATACAGGATGAACCTAAACCCATATGTTTCACCTTATGCAAAAAATAAATCAAAATGGATCAAAGACCTTGATATTAAAACAGAAACACTGGATCAGCTAGATGATAAAATAGGCAAAACCCTTGAAGACATACGCGAAGTCAAGGACTTTCTCAACAGAATACCCACAGCATAAGAGGTAGCACCAAGAATCAACAAATGGGATTATATCAAATGTTAAAAGCTTCTGCATATCAAAGGAAACAACGCCCCCCCCCAAAAAAAAAGAAAAAGAAAAAAAGAAAAAGATAAAAGAAAAGCCAAAGCAGTGGGGAAAAGTTTTTATTTAACTTGCTACCCCTGGACAAAGGGATAGTATCTAGAATATACAAAGAGCTGGGAAAAAAAATAAGACACCCAAGAATAAAAGACCCAATTAAAACCTGGGCAATTGAAATGAAAAGATAGTTCTCGTAAGAAAAAGTACAAATGGCCAAAAATACATGAAAAAAGTTCAGCATTTTTAATCCATTACAGAAATGCAAATTGAAACAGTTTCCATTCTGTTCTAGTGAGAAGGGCTATCATCACAAACTCAAATATAACAAATACTGGTAAGATTATGAGGAAAAAGGAAAACATATTTATTGTTGGTGGGACTGTATACTGTTATGAACATTATGAAAATCAGTATCGAAGTGTAATTATTGTGTATTATTGAATTTATGTACCAATAAAAAGAATAATTTGGGGAAAAAGAAATTTTCAACAAAAAGAAAAATATATAAAACAGGAAATGAAATCATAATCATAACTATGCTTAAAAAGGAAATAAAATAGTTTATTCTGGACTAACTATTATTGACCAGAACCCAAGAACATGGATTCAGTTTACCCTAAATGACATGTTCTGAAGTTAGAGAGGTCATAAGAAATTTTAGATACAAAAACAAAGATCATGATAAACCGATACATTCAACAAATACTTTGAGGGGTGTTAACAGGGGAGTGTTAAGCAGTGTTAAGCAAATACTTTGTGGGACGTTAAGCAGTGGAGTGAGTAAATCTGAGGTTCCTGATATTGCATTACCTTATGTGTCTCTTTACTTATGTCTTCTTTGTAATTGTTAAGCTTTTTATCCATTAAGGCTGTGTTTCTTTATTTGTAGCCCCTTTGGACTCCCTGATATCTCCTGAATGTCTTGTTTGACCTCTTTGGCCACTAGATCTTCTTGTTTTTTATTTCATTTTCTGTAAATTCCGCTATTTCAGTGCCCATAGTATCAGGTTCTGAGGAGTTGGGCCTATTTTCAGGTGGTGTATTGCCTAATTTACCCAGGATTCTCTTGCTGTGGGTTGTAGCTCAAGTAATGTCAATGGACTCTGTCTAATCTATGCAGATTCTTATGTTAACCTATTTCTCCCCTTTCAGCTTCCTTAATTTCTTTCATATTTTATAATTTATGTCTGTTTTTAGCTCCTTCAGGTATTAATTTTTAAATCTTCTGAATGACCAACCTTCTGTTATCTAATTTCCTCCACTTTTTGTTGAAGGAGGAACACATTACCAAACTGAATGTGGTGTTGGCCTATATTGGAAATGAAGATCAATGTCTATGCCATTATTCACAATATGAATAAAGATTTAGTTATACTATAATCTAAGGTTAACAAACTATTGACAAAACCTAATAACTATTTTTACACTACAACTATTCTACCCTTAACAATAGGTACAATCAACACCCACAATATCTCTATCTATCTAAATAAACCTAATGTTGACTTATTGAAATGATCTACTAATATCAGTATCATACCACTGTCACTAATAAAACAGACCTCTATATTGCTTGCCTAAACGAAATCATCTGTAGTTATCAATCTTTATTAGGCTCTTCCCACTATACCCTCTTTAACAGTGGGATGGATATTTGTATCTATGTTTAAATTTAATATCTACCAGCTCTAAACTTACGGTAACAAGATATTGATTCATACAGCTATTCCCTCTTAACTTTATAAATGTGATTTATACTGCTAATGGAAGTTTCTATGCAGATTGTCTAGTAAATTATTAGAAGAATTTGCTTAAGGTGACAGCAAACTATTGTTGATAATATATGAAATATCTACCTTACTAATCTATGTCTAGGAAAAAAAGTATGCAATCATTGCTTCCCCACTTGTCCAGCCATATGGCTGTGAGTTACCAACACTTAACAATACTTTTAATAAGACTGACTGGAGTAGGCAGTGAGCAGACTGAGAGTAAGTGATAGCATTGGTAGTATGATAGAAAACATAAGAGTATTTATAGCATAGAGAAAAGAGTGATAGAGTTCAAAACTCAGGTGAGAGGCTAGCAGATAAACTTAAGAACTATAAATAAAAGTATGAAGAAACAGGGAGAGTTATGAGTGAAATAGAGTATGTCTTCAGAATATACAGAAAGCTATTTTAGAAAAGGCATAAGAAACTAGTTGAGAGACAGAAATACAGAAACTAATAAGTAATCAGAAAGAGAAGGAAAAGAAAAGACACAACGTAAGAAAAAAGGAAAAAAAGAAAAATTTAAAAATCTACCAATCAATTGCAGAGAAACGCAAGTTCAGTATACCCACAAGAAAACCACTGAAGTGAAACAGAAGTCAAAATGAGACATCGAGCTATATTACAAAGCAACAGTTATAAAAAAAAAACAAAAAAACAAAAAAAAAACGATGTGGTACTGGCACAAAAACAGATTGACCAATGGAACAAAACTGAGGATGCAGAGACAAACTCACATACCCTCAGGCACTTGATCTTTGATAAAGGAGCCAAAAGCATACACTGGAAAAAGGATAGCCTCTTCAACAAATGGTGCAGGGAAAACTGGACAGCCACATGCAGAAGAATGAATGTAGACACGCACCTGTCACCATGCACCATGTCAAATCAAAGTGGATCAAATACCTAGATAATTAAAACTGAAACACTGTACCTTCTGGCAGACAAATTAGGCGAAAATCTAAAAGATATTGGTTTAATCAAGGATGTTCTTAAGAAAACACCCTGATGCCAAAGAAATAGCCCCCAGAATCAATAAATGGGACTATGTCAAGTTAAAAACATTTCTGCACAGCAAAGGAAATTATCAATAAAGAGAGAACCAACAGAATGGGAAATAATATTCACTACTTATACCTCAGATATGAGGCTATAAATTAGAATATATAAAGAGCTGAAGAAAACAGACCCCTCAAATTCAAAGACCCAATTAAAAATGGGAAACAGAAATGAATAGACAGTTTTCAGATGAAGATGTTCAAATGTCCTGTAAATATATTTTTAAAAAGCTCAGCATTCTTAGTCATTAGAGAAATGCAAATCAAAGCATCACTATCATCTAACCCCAGAGAGATTGGTGGATATCAAGAACTTGAGCAGCAATCAATGCTAGAAAGGCTGCGGGGAAAAAGGAACCCTCTTAGATTTCTGGTGGGAATGTAAACTGGTACAACCACTCTGGAGGACAGTATGGAAATTCCTCAAAAAGCTGAAAATAAATATGCCCTTTGATCCAGTGATACCTCTTCTTGGAATCTTTCCAAAAGAGTTAAAAGCATCATATAAAAGAGACACATGTATATCCATGTTCATAGCAGCACAACTAACAATAGCTAAAATGTTGAAGACACCAAAATACCCATCAACAGACCAATGGATACATAAATTGTGGTGTACGTACACTACTTGTCTATTAAGACAGACAGCTTTTAGCCTTTTGTAGGTAAATGGATGCAATTTGAGATCATCATGCTCAGCGAACTGAGTCAGATGCAGAAGGTTCAATACTGAATGGTTTCTCCAATATGAGAAACCCAGATCACAATCATTTCCTAGAACTAGATGAGGGGATAGTGGGAACTAGTGGGGAGAGTGAGGGTGCAGCAGTGTCAAAAGGAGAGGGGAAAGGCTTGTAATTTTGACGCTATATATATATATATATATATATATATATATATATATGCATAAAATAAATGTAAACATTATGTATCATATATATATATTATAATAAAATGGGGGAAAGGCAAAATGAAGAGGAAAAAATATTTTTAAAAATTATTTCTTGTGTTATTTGTATGGGGAGTCTCCACATCCAGGACATTGGATCCTGCCATCTGAGGGGGAAGATGCAACAAGGTCCTTCTTCTCTTCCTGTAACTCAGTCTATTTGGGTCAGCTCACTGACAGGCCAGTAACACTGTGAATCTAACACACTGGCCTCTCCCTGCCTCCACACTGCTGTCAGGATGACTCAGTACTCCATTAAGCTGGGGGTCCCGGGGGGTGCTACTGGAATGCAGAGCCACAAGTCTTCCTAGTTGGCCCTGCTGCCTACCTCCCATGCACGCTCCACTTGCAGAGTTGCAAATACTGTGCTGGCCAAGCAGTACGGTTTTCTGTGGCTCCAGGTCCCACCCTAGGCTCTCTTGTCCTCTGGGAACCTGATCTCACTAACTGGCAATCCTTGGCATCCTTCCCACAGTCCTCTGGTCACTCTTCAGGTCCAGCAAGATCTCTGTCCTCCCAGGTCAGGCTGCAGGGGTAATTCCTTCACCAAATTGCAGTCTTCCAGCTGAGTCATGCACAGCCACAGACAAAAACATTTCATCCCCATCACCCTCGTGGCTACACCTCTAATAATGTCAAACTTTCAAAACATTTTCCAAACTGAACTAGCATCTTATTGTGATTTTATTTGTACTTTCATATTTACTTGCTTTGATGTTGTTTTGGGGGAATTGATTAAGTTCTAAGTTCCACCCTCTTAAGTGGTGTCTTAGTTACTTATTCATTACTGAGACACATTATCCAGTATCTACAACTTAAGGGAGTAAAGGTTTATATTGACTCACAGTTTCAGAAGGTCTCAGTTCATTCATGTGCAGCTAACAATGCAAACGGAGTTTGGCAGGGAGCAGCTGCTCACAGCATTGCCAGGAGGAAGAATCAGAAACCTCCGGAAAAAAACAAGGGTTAGTAGTTTATATCCTTCCAGACAACGCGTCTTCAATCTAATCTGCCACATGCCTGCAACCTAATATACCACATGCCTGTCCTCCACCATACACCTCTAATCCATCCCTCTTTACCAGGCTTCACATGAAATCCATAGGTTTTCCATAACATCCAAATACATGAGGCTTTTGTGGGGACATTCCAGACCTAAGCCACAACAAGTGAGGATTCTGTCCTTAAAATAGATGCTTGACTCTTCTACCATGTAAGGGTGCAGCAATAAGTTACTACCTTTGGAGCAGAGAGTGGTGAATGTCACAGGTATCACTTCACTCACTTTAATCTTAGGTTTCTTAAACTCCAAAATTGAGAGCACTAAATGTCTTTGATTATATATTACTCAGTTTAGTGTATTTTTTTTTTTTTTTTTGCTCAAAGTTCAAAAAAAAAAAGATAGCCTTTATCACTAGGTCAAGAATTACTGCTTGAAGCTGAGAAAATTAATTAAGCAGCCAACCAATCTGCTCAAACAAACACCCTCCAGACTTCAGGGAGCACAAGAATGGCCTGTGATATTGTTAAAGTATTTCCTAAACTTACTCCTCTGATATTCTGATTCAATATATCTGGAATTGAGCCCGATAGGCCACTTCTTAAAATACAGAAGAGTATGTGATACAGTTAGTCCACAGGCTACACTTTTATAAGCATTGCATTAGGCTGGTAAGATTGTTTTTTAACTTTCCAGTCATTGAAAGTCCATTGGATAATATATAATACTTCTAGGAGGCTAAAAGAATAAACTTTAAGTGAGATTTCAAGTGAGTGTCATCATCTGTATGAAGTTCACATGAAGAATTACATTCTATTCTTAGATACACTGCTTCCTGTCTTAAGAGCTCTTTTATTTGAGAGAGACTAAAATTTAGATTGACATGTCCTAGATCACACTTAATTACACAACATCACTCCTATACCGCTTAAAACTCCTGAAACATAACTGTTAATTTTCTCATAAATTTTCTCCCACACCACAAATACATGATAACAGTAATGTTACTAAAAATTTCCTTTCTAGTAAATTATCAAGTCCCTTAGATGAATCTTTATACACTTAAATGTTATTTACTTTTTAAAAAGCATTTTGGGGACAATGGGCATAGCTGAGTGGTGAAAGTGCTTGCCTTGCAAGGTCCTGGTTCAAAAGCATTTTAAAAACAACCTTCAGCCTTGAAGAAAAGGACTCATATTTTTATAAGATTATTTGTTTCTTTTCTTAAGTAATTTATGCAGTGTGAAAATAGAAAGTTTGCAAGTGAAAACTTTGTTAACTGTGGAATAATCTTGGAGAAAATTTCTTCTTTTCATTTTGAAAATCTGAAAATTGAGCTATCTTATTTTTCTAGTTTCTTCTATTCTCAAAAAGGTTGAAATTCATTATTCTCTGAAAGAGTTGAAAGAAATGTGTTGTACAGCTTGGTTTACATTGGCCATTCAAAAGAAGTTAGAGCAATATAGGGCCTAAAGGGCATTACTTGTAACCTCTCAGTCTTTGTTCCAAAAAAACCAGGTTGTGTTGTTTTGTTTTGTCTTGTTCTTTTGTTTATTTTATTTTTGAGACACGGCCTCATTCTGTAGTCCAGGCTGGTTCTGAACTCACTACATAGCCCAGGCTAGCCTTGAGCTCACAGCAATCCTCCTGCCTCAGACTCTCAAGTGCTGGGATTACATGCATGCATCACCATGCCCAGGTTATGTGGAGCTGGGGAGTCTTAGGAATCGAACTCAGGCACTTAACACTTGCACAGCACAATGCTGAATTTGTACCTATTTTCTATCAACCACTTTAAGCAGACAGTAGACTTAGAATTGATTTTTAGCTTTAACTTCTCTACAAAGTCACTTCAATCAGTGTTTACTGAGGAAACATTATCCACGTACAGTTGTACCAGAACAGGAAGGATGAAAGGAAGAGGGACGGAAACAGTAAATAAGGAAGAAAACTTTGGCTATATGCATTGATTTATAATATGTTTTGGTTAACACTGATGTAATGTTATCCAGATCTATGAGCATTTGTAGCTCTACCCCTTAGAAGTCAACTGACTCAATTTCCTCTGATTGTAATTCATTAGTGTGATGGTCAATTTTATGGGTTGACTAGTAAGTGAAGAAGGACGCCAAAACAGCTGTTAAAACATTATTTGAGTATTTCCATGAATATATTTCCAATAGACTATCACTGGAATTAATAGACTGAAAAAAGATACACCCTTATCATCATGAAAGGAACCCTCCAATCCTTTCTGTACCTAAAAAGATTAAGAAAAGGAAAAAAACCCAGAAAGAACAAAATCTTCTATACTTAAGGTGAGACATCCATGTTTTACCTTCAAACATTAGCATTCCTGGCTCTTTCATCATTGGCTGTCTTGGTTCTGTCAGGTTTAGACAGAACTATGTGTGACTATTTAAAACACTATGTCAATTTTAAGGTATTACTATGTACCCAGTTAATCCACAGGACAGAGTGTAAGGTGTGAATGATTGACTGACCCATAGGCCAGCAAATGAGGCAAGAAAATCCACCCAATAAACGAGCAGCTTTTACTAATTTAAAAAGGAGGAAGAAGTAAGATTTTTACAGCCTCTTCTTCTGGGAGATCTCTGGCCTTCACCAAGGTCTCTAGATACTGACTCACCCGTCTTCACATTGCCAATCTCCATTGCAGCCTGGCTTCAATTTTCAGGTCTTTGCCATCACCTTTGGACATCAATCAGCAGCACAGGCTCACACTGGCTGTCCTATCGTCTCTCATCGGTGTTCTAACTCACGTCCAAACAGCCTCTGGACCCTCCAGCTCTTGCAGGGGCAGGTGACCATTTGGACCCTCTTCAGACTTGTAAACCATCCTAATAAATTAATATATGTGTAAATATACATATATAATTTATTGTTATTTATCATTATAAATAATATTATAAAATTAGCAAATAATAAAATTCAGTATAATAAATATATTCATTATAAAGAAATCTTATAAAATTTCAATTTCCTTTCCCAAGAGCCCTATCCAGTGCATTGTATCACCAGTTCTCTTGGTTCTCCAGCTTAGACACAGTATAACATGAACTTGTCAGCCTTTATAATTATATAAGTGAAACCCTCAAAAATTCACCCACACACACAGACACACGCACACATTTAAAATTTCATACATCTCTGTATCTGTACCTTGTTGGTTCTATTTCTTTGAAACCTCTGACTAATACAGGAAGCTGGTTTACTGACTGTTTTCACTTCCCTTTACTGTTCCAGAGTCTTTATTGGCATAGAGCCTTTTTTCTGCATGGCATGCCAATGACCAGTGTACCACAGTGTATGCAGGAATTCCTCAGCTATCTACTGTCAGCTGACTTTTATCTAGCTCTGTTGAAGTGCAATCAGCATAACTTACAAGATGGCTCCAAGTCCTGTGGATATTAAGATTTGATGTTTGCTGTTAAATTTGATGTTGAGAATTTAGTGACATTGCCTTAAAAATTAAAACAATGGCCATGGACAACTTAGGAATGGCTATTATTTTCCATGATGGGCTTGTTTCACAGCCCATTGCTAAAAATATCTTCTATACTTTCATCAACTAGTAATCCAGAGAATATATTCTATTCTAGACAATTTCTTCTTATTCATGATATGCACATTTGTAGTGCTATACGAAATGGACATACAATTAATTTTAGGCCTGAATGTGTCTTGCTCTCTCTTAATTTCTGCAAGGTAGCTAGTGTGATCAGTTACTACACTCATTACTAGTTCCCTGTTCTATTGCTGCTATAATAAATTACTATAAACCTAATTACTTGACACAACAAAACTGAACACATTTCTATGATTCAGGAATCGGACATGAATATTACTGCACTAAAATGAAGTTGCTGCTGTGTCCTTGGTGAAGGAGATTCATCTTATTTCATTTCCTTTACCATTTTCCATAAGCTATCTATGAGTCTTTGTCTCCATTTTCCAAAACCATTCGTGCATAGTCACATCATGTTGTGATCATAGCCAGAAAATTCTCTTTTGCTCTTAAAGATTCATAGGATGAGACTGGGTCCAGCTGGATAAGGATAATGCGGTAATCTTATCTCGAGGTCCTTAACTGTAGTCACACTCACAAAGTCCCTTTCGCCATGTAAGGTCACACATTTACAGGTTTTGGATTTAGGACATGAAGATCTCTTGGTAGGGGGGAGGGTCCCTATTTTGCCTTCCATATTGTCAATCCACAGATAAAAATCACTTCAAACTATGTCTTTGGTCAAATAGCTATGTATATAATTAAAGAATGTTCATACACATGTAAGCATCTAAGGACATTGTTTTATCCCTAGAAATTCTTCACATGAAGAACTAGTAAAGCTAGACTTATAATATCATTCTTTTTAATCTCTTTATTAATTGGATTTCTTTGAAACAGGAGCTACTAATTTGAAAAAAACTATTTGTATTTTGCATAATGTCTCTTTAATCTTAATGAATTTTTTCAAACATTCAAATTCCGGAGGAGCAAGTGTAAAAAATAATTGTGTTACACATTGAGGTCTATTATTAACTTCATGTTAATAATTTAATTCACTTTTCAATGCATCCACTGAAATATCTCTTATACCTATTTTACAGGTCAAACTCAGCAGTGTGCTGTGCAAGCACTAAGTACCTGATTTCGATTCCCAAGACTCCCCAGCTCCACATAACCTGGGTGTGGTGATGCATGAGGAAACCAAAATTTCCCGTATCACATGATTAGTAAGTACCAGAGAGGAATATTGCTCATTAAGTAAATTATTGTAGAGATGAACTATTATTTCCTGTGCATCTCAGGCATTGTTCTCATTGTGAAAAATCATGTCTAATGCTTACGTAGCAGCCTCAGGCTGAAATTTTTTAAATGTTTAAATAACACAGCTGAAGTGGACCTAAGGCGAAGCACATCTGCTAGCAATAAAAAGATAAGGTAAATATTTTTATAAAGTCACTACACTTGCTTTTCTTCATTGTTGGTATCTTCTAATTTGACCTACATATCCAGTGTGACATGCTATGTCCTATGATCAGTGTGATATACTATATAGGTAAAAGCACCTGAAAGACACTGTTCAGAGATTACGTTATCCATTGTTCCCATCAGTCTTGGAACATGTTCTTTAAGATCTGCTGGTCTGATCTAATATTCTTTGTAAGCACTTTAAATCTTTTTGCTCTCTTAGGCAAAATAAAGAGGAGGACTCTCCAAACAGAAAATCTGAACAATTCAGTCCTCCCTTGGGAGAACACAAAGTTAATCTCTTTGGAATCTACATATAAATTGCAGGATCAGTATCCATTGCCCAAGTCTCTATTTCATTTTGGTTGTATAGACTTACAAGATTCATAAGCATAATTTTTAAAAATATTATTGAATGAAGTGACATAAAATGATCAAGTATATTATGTTACTATCAATATTTTGTTGAATTTAACTTGCCCATTTATAATAAAGGAGATTATTTCATTTTCTAAAGTCCATCCACTAAAATGAGGTGTAGGAAAAGACCAGAGGATGTTTAAACATTTGTTTTTATGGGTTTTTTTTAACAAAGTTGTTCTTTTACTAAACATCTGTCAATAAAGGTAAATAACAAGTAAATAATATGGGATTTCCCCTACTGTCAACCTTGGCTGGATGTATATCACTCTTGGTTGGATAGGATAAATCAATTCTTTCTTGGAAAAGTTTTCCATTAGACAAGAATACTTCACTTTAAAATATTTAGAATCCATAGAATATGCTTTTTATCTGTGTTTTGCTATAATTCTACACCTATTAGATTACCTGCTTCATTTGTGAATTCAAATCAGTTTAGTTCTGTCAATTTTTTTAGTACAAATTCACTTGTATGGGGAAGGCTGACCTCAATATTTAGGAGTGGGTAAGCTTTCAAGAGGGTCCAAGTATAGTAAGGTTTAAACAATCTGTATACTTTATGTCCATGCCATAATTATACCCTCCAAATTCTAGAGAACAGGGGAAACAATTTTGTTTTGATTCCTTTAACTTAAATACCTCTCACAGGGGCAGACAGTCAACCAAATCTTTTAACTTACTATCTTAGTGCAGATTTGCTTCACCCACTTACTTTAGGTATATCAAAGCCCTAAAAGCAATTGAGTTTCAGCTTGTGAAATTTAATTACCTTATTTTACAATGAGAAAATAAATGTCCACAGAGATTAAATAAGTTGGTCAAGGTTACCCAGCTAGTTAGTGGCACTAAGCCAGAGTCAGATCCAACAATATGGGCTCTTTGTAACAAGTGCTATATTCATTTCACTATATTCTCATTCTCTTTATCAGAACAAAACATTTGTCTAAAATAAAAAGCCACGATATTTCTTAAGCTTTAACAACTGCACCATGACAGCTACCATTTCTATTCACACTCCAATCTTCCAAATAGCATTAACAGACTAGGTATTTCACTACACACTACTCTGCCTTCTAGCTGGTGAAGGAAGGTGGGAATTACAAAATGACCTAAGAGAAAAGAATGAAAAGTTTCGAGAGGTAGGAATGAGGGGTGTGGGGAGGGAACAGGGAATAATTGTAGAGTAAAAACAGAGGAGAGAAAAATGTGACAATGCTTCCTGATGATCAAAGAGCAAAAGAGGAAATAAAGCTAGCCAGGTCATCAAACACTATTATTCTTTTTAGGAGACACGCTTTTTCATTCTCTCTTTCTTTTTCTTTCTTTCTTTCTTTTTTTGAGATACAGTTTTGCTGTCACTAAATTGTTCAGCCTAGGCTCAAACCTGTGATCCTCCTTTGTCAGCCTCCCAGAGTGCTGGGCTTACAGATACACATGGCCGCTGTTCCCTTTTGGCATGTGCTGAGTTTTTTAGGAGATCTGTTCATTCTGTATTTGTATGTGATCTGCTAAATACGCTCAGACACTGGGCAGATTTTCCCGGGGCTCACGCAGACAGCACCATATAAAATTGTGAGGGAGGTGAAGCTTATCTTGTAATTACTCTTTGTACTTTTTTTCCCACTCAACTCTTTTATAAGACACAATGCTTTTTCTTCTTTCTCTTGTTCACCTCAGGCTGCAAACTGGCTCTCATCTGACACCTTACTTTTAAGCCTTCCTTTCTCCTAGAGTGTTTACACATGAAATCCTATTTCTTAATCATTGAGTACAAGAACCCCTCAAGGTTGAACAAGGAATTGTTCAAACATCAATAAGCAGAGAAGAAATTCTTTAAAAATGAAAGCTATAATCTTTCCTAGCTCAAAAATAGTTTCACAGCAATGTTAAAATGGAATTATCATTCAAACTTTAATCATTAATTTTGTTTTTACTATTACAATTAAAGACTATAATTTCTATGTTGTTATAGTTAATAAAATCCCAAAATGTTAAGATTAAAATATTATCTCTATCAATAATTAAATTAAAAATTAATCTAGTTCATGTGAGTCTGTGTGAGTCATGTATTTTTAAAAAAAACTCTCTCCAATCTAACATTTCAGAAAAAATATCATCGTAGATCTAATAAGTCATGGTTCGGAGAGGAGAGAAAGAACTTATCCTCCTTCCCTGTTAAGTATGCTCTGCTTCAGAGCAAGAAGGGAATTACAAGAAGGTCAAGGATCTAGACTATTTTTAATTTCAAAACAAATTCCATCCTTAGGTGAGGTCTACATTACTCCTAAAATACCATATTTCTAAAGTTGTCAATATTCTAAACTCCTTCTCCCTACTCAAATCCTCAGTTTTTAAATGGAGCGGAACACGCAGATGGTCTGTGAAGGTAGAAACAATTTTACCAATAATATACTACATTTGTAAAAAGTTAACTAATACATCCATGAAGACCCTCATTCTAAATAAGTTGGTATAATCCCTAATTTATATTCATATTATCATAGTGATTCAAGGTAATCTGGCTTTGCTTAACAGTTTTCTACTTACCTATTCAATAGGTTATGGACCTTAGCCAATTCAGTATTCATAAACAGTGTATTATTTCCCTTTATAACTAAAGAAAGTACCAGTAAAAATAAGCAGAATTCACATGAACTGGTAAACTGAGGTCACTGACAGGTTGATTGCTATAAATAAGAACATAAATATTGGTAGAAAAATAAAAATACCCAAACATTCTGAATTCTGGAGCTAGGATGCTTGGTTTCAAATTTGGGTCCCACCAATTAACTTGCTTCCATTTCTCACCTTGAGTATTGGAACCCTACTACTACTTACGTCATAAAGTTGCTATGAGGATTAAGTTAGTTCTTTAAGCTATTTTGAACCATGCCAGGCACTCAGGAAGTACTTATTAAATAAAATATTGTAAATATTATTTCTTTACTGATGGTAACTAGTTAGATCTACAAAATGATTCCACAAATCTCACATATAACCCTAATTGATGTTGAGATACTGAATTTATACACCTTTATCCAGCTGCCTTGAGCACGGTGCAAATGAAAATTATTCTGTTTGGTTGCGTGGCTTTAGGCTTAAACATTTCTCTTTAAAAGGAAAATGGGGAAGAGTCCTTCTTGGTTGTGTTTATAAAATGGCAGAGCACAGCTTTGCCTTCAAAGTCTCTAACACTTTTTTTTTTAACCAATAGTTTCATTATAGTTCACAGAGCATACAATTCATTCTGTTACTAGTCCAATTCCTCCTGCTCATGTTTATTGATGGGCTACTATACTCTAGGCAATAAATACATATTGTTTCATTTAATCTCCATAAAATTAAAGTGATTTTATAATGTTCAGTTTATAATTAAAGTACAAGTCGGTATTTTTTATTTTGCAGCTAGAGGTTAAAGTAAGGTTTAAATTCATTTTTTTTGTTTGTTTTTTTGAGACAGGGTTTCGCTCTGTGGTCCAGTCTGGTCCATGAACTCACGATGAGCCCCAGGTTGGCCTTGGACTCTAGGCAATCCTCCTATCTCAGCCTTCCAAGCGCTGGGATTACAAGTGTGCGCCACCACATCCAGCTTATGTGGTGCTGGGGAATTGAACTCAGGTACTTAGCATTTGCCTAGCAAGTGCTTTACCCACTGAGCCATTCCTCCAGTCCTTAAATCCATTTCTGTGAAGCTATACCATATCTTTCCATATCATCCTGCCTCTCGGGAAAATTCCTTCATTCTCACTCAAGGAATAGTGGAAAATGTAACCTTCTGAGGACACTCTTGGTTAGAGAAACTCTTAGAAACTTTTAATTTGTAGGGAGAAAAACTAAACAATATAATGAAAAGTTCCGTTCCGATTCGCCTGTCAAAACTGACATAATGCAAAATATCTTTATGTAGATACAAGCCATTATAATACTGATATACCCAAATAATAATGCAAACAAACAGTACTTTACTTGGAAGGGTTTAGCAATTTTTACTATCCTAACAATACTAACTCTCCTGGCTTCTGCCCAAATGAATTAAAGAAGCCATTTAAAATAGGGAGGAAATGAGAGCGATCCTGCAGGGACTTCTGACCATCATTCTGTCACATTTATTACCTTAAAGTCAAGTCTTTGGACATCTTCATGTTTGCAAATACGTAAGCAGTTTCGCCACAATTAATTTTTCAAACATTTAAGCATGGTATTTGCTAGTCACCAAACAAACGTACAGGATTTTTAAGAAATAAAACGAAAAAGACCAACGAAGTCCCAGTTCTTGTGGAGTTTACCGTTTAGTTCAGATTTTCACGAGAGGCAGTGAGTACGTTACTGAGTACCGCATGTGGGCGTTGGACCCTGGACTACAAATTTGCCTCTCGGCTCTTTGGCTCTGTGACCTTGACATTTGATTTTTGAGATTTGATTTCCCCAATTATCATGTAATTACTGTCTTCAAATAAGGCTGATATTGTCTAGTTTCATTTCAGGTGCACAGACTACGGGAAGATGAGACTAAGGAAATGCTACTCCGACACGGAAGAGGTTTCTCTCATTCTCCCCGCCCTTAAAACCTGGCATCATTCAATACATATTTTACTTCCTATTCACCAAGGAACATGTTCCTCTTCACTGCAGCTCAGTAGTCTGGGTGTGCCAAAAGGAGGCGTCCCAGCGAGCCTATGAAAGGTCCCTACCTACATGGCAAGCGTCCTGGGAGGAACCTAGGAAGAGCACTGCGGCCAAACACTGGGTTTCGGATTCTTCTCGTAGCAAGATCCACTGAACTTGGGCTCGGCTACCTGCAAGGAAAAGCCCCGCGTCAAGGCGCTGCGAGTTCCCCCCGTATCTCAGCCGGTCCATCACCCCGCCCGCCCCGGCCGTCCCACCCTCCAGCGGGAGGGAATGCGCAAAGAAGTGTTTTCGGGCGTCTGCGGGGAGGGGGGTCGGCGAGGTGGAGGCCGGGCGGGCTGCGGCATGGCTCACACAAGACAGTGCCTCAGCCTGAGCGAGAGGAGCCAAACCTGGCGGCCGGGCCCGCGGAGGCCAAGGCGAGGCGCTGACGGGCGGGCACCGGTGGGGGCGGCAGGCCGCAGCTCCGCACCCCGCGCGTCCCGAGCCACCCGCACCCCCTCCCTGACTGTTCTTTTGGTTTCGACCTGCCGACTGGGCGGGGCCGTGGGACGCCATTCCCACAATGCTCTGGGGCGTGCCGCTGCCGTCGCTGCCGTCTGCGCTACGGCTAGTGGAAGAAGATGGCGGAAGGCGGAGCGGCGGATTTGGACACCCAGCGCTCTGACATCGCGTCCCTGCTCAAAACCTCGCTCCGGAAAGGGGACACCTGGTAGGTGACAGGGTTGAGGTGGCCGCGGTGGCCCGCGGTTGGGAGAAGGCTGAGAGGGAGCCGAGCGCTGGTGTCTTTCGCTAGTGACAGGTGCGGGCAGGTCCGGCGGCGGCGGCGGCGGCATCGGGCAGGCGGATTTGGGGACGAAGGTTGGACCCGCGGCGAGGGCCGGGGCTTGTGGCTTGTTGGTGCATCCGGAGCGCTGTGCAGAGGGGGCGGCGGCGGCGGCGGCGGCTCCGGCTCGCGCGGTTCGCTACCTTCCTTCCGTGGTGCCGCTCCCAGCCCGGGCCTTCCCGGTGGTAGGCGACCGTCGTTCCGCGAGGGTCTTGGGTTGTTTTGACAGGCGTGAGTCCCGCAGCTCTCTACGATCTCCCTCGCGTTGCCTCTGCAATCATTTCCTTGCACCGTATCATCGGCGCCTAAGTTCCCTGTTGTTCGGATTCCGGTAGTCTTCCGGGACCAGGGCTGCAGGATGTTTGCGGTCTCTATTGCACAGGTGGCGTGTTTCAGGGCTTCACTTCCGAGAAAGAAGCCCTAATTGACAATTCCTTGTCGAGAGGGAGAGGAGTGGGGAACCCTAGGTTTGTGTGAGGTACCACGTGGTCTTGCGCTTGTTAGAATTGCAGCCCTTCCCTCCAGTTTGAAGGATAAGGTAGGCCTGCAAAAAGTAGATAAGTCCGTTTGAGGCGTAAGTTACTTGCTGCTGTTCAAACTCAGAAAATACCCAACTGTATACTTCAGTTAAAATACTGAAAGAAGTATTTGGAGATTTTAATACTTGTCAGCCATAGCAAGTGACATCCAGAATAACTTAAAATATTTGAGTATGTACCATAGCACTCTGTTTTGAAAGGAAGATATTGTGCCCTAGTCTTTATTAGAATAAGAAATTTTCACATACCACTGGCAACATAACAGAGACATATCATTTGCAGAATTTACTTTAGTATGATTTAAGGGAAGGACGATAGGCTTTAGACCTAATTTTTTTCACAGTCTCACCACTTAACTTGCAGGATGCTTCTGAGACACATATATTTAAGTCATTGCATCCAGTATCTTCATGTATAAAATGATCAATACCAATTATATGACAGGAGTTTGATTTTGATTCAATTTAATATTCTAAAATTTGAATGTTTATGAAATGTTTTTACCTTTTTATGCCTTCCATTTACTCCTGATGAAATCTGTAATATTGGAATAATTTCCAACTAAGCTTAGTAAGGTGGCACACCTGGGACTTGAATTTAATTACTTTGATCTAAGTCTTAGTACATTTTTCCTTTGCCCCACTACATACTGTATTTGTGTAACAAAAATCTCTACGGGTATAAATACACACTTGTTGCATTACAGCAAAAAATAGACCCTCAAATGACTTGATAATTGTTTTTATTCATATCAGAATGTGCCTAATGTGTTTTTTACTAAGGACAAATTTGTTCATATCCTAGGATAGCTGTGTTTACCCTGGCCTGTGGATTTTTAAAGATGAAATCAGGCTTGTCTCTCTTTTGTATGTTGAAGAACATTTAAAATTTTTTTAGTTCACCCAGCCTAAAATAAAAGTGCAAACATGGATATACATAGAGTTCTCCTCTGTATTATTTCTTTCTCTTTAATGTTGGTGTGTTTTTGTATACCGACTAATAACTGACATCGTTTACTCTGCTGCAATAACAATATGTGCATTATGAGTATCAAACTTTTAAAGTTTGGCATTTTTCAAATGTTTTTATCCTTTCTTAAAATTACTGGAACTCGTTTTAGTTAACAGTCTATATTTGAATCATTTCAATGCTTTCATTTTAAAGAAAAGGAAACTAAGGACCAGATATTTAGATAAACTTGTATGTGCAAGTTATATCTTCACATTACTCTCTCCTACCTAAAGTGAAAAAAACTGTAGGCACAAGAGGATGTTGGGGACTTGAAACTAGTCTGAAGTATATATGAGCTACTTTACTTGCAGATTAACACATGAACCCCCTTTTGTAAAAAAGGGATATAGTGTGTAGCACAAAAATTAAATTCAGAGTTTTGAGGGGAACAACTTGGGAAGTACAAATTGGACAAAAAGCTTCTGAGTACAGAACTGATAAGATGTTTAATCTTGTTTTGAAGTTCATTTCTGAAAGTATAGAAAAGTTTTCTTTTTAAAACCTTTAACTATAAATCTTTTATGGATATTTGCACAAATTCCATTATTTTATGGTCGAAACTCAATGAATGAATGTGCAAATGATTGTAGTCTTACTGTATACATATAACCACTTCTGAAATCATGGAGTATTAAAAAACAAAGTGGTGGATTTACTATTAAGTATTCTTGAATTCTTAATACAGCTGTTTGTGTTTATAATCAAATGCCAGAAAATAAATTTTACTGATTAGCTCTTGAGCAGTTTCCGCATAAGGACTTTTTCATTGAACTCCATAAACTATCTCAAATACCTAAGCAAATATACAAATATGTTTCTGCGTGAATATTGGAGTTTCTGTTTATTTGTACGCAATGAATGATATTTATCTATAAATTGGTTTTTTTAAGGTGAAGGCAAATTACTCAAGTCTGAAATGAAGAGGGGCTTAGTTTATGATATATTTACTTTGTGCTTTTGACTGAAAAGTAAATCAAAGGCGATGTAAGAGTTACATCTCTGAAAAGGATAAGATAGGAATATAATGCCAGTCTGCAGAAGGAACAAGAGCAGTGGTTTCATTGTGCTGTTTGTTGATGTATTTTAATTCTGACAAGTCAAGAAATCATGAACAAGATTTAGAATTTAAGAAAAATACAGAAATTTATTTAAGGTGTATTTAGGTGCATCCTAATTTCTCCTGATGAAACAAAAAGAAAGTTTGCTTAGTTTTCATGCTTGATTACATGTAGGCATTTTAGGAATCTATTTAAGGAATGTTGGATGAGTGACTTAACAAAATTATGGCTGGTAAATGGGGTTTTTTTGGAGATCTTTTAAAATACACTTGTAAATACATAGGTAATTATAAATCATTAAAATTACTACTTTATTTCCCTCATTTTTACTAAATGTTATTTCTCTGCCAGTCATTTTAGTAGTTTTTATGTGATTATGTTATTATATGTAGCTTCATTTACAAATTAGCTAAAAATTACACATCACTTTTATATAACCCCTAATAACTCTAAGGTTTAAGGTAACGAGATTAATAATAATTTGTATTTAGAGTCATTTCAGATGTTTGCATTTTCATTTCAGCTGATGAGGATATTTTTAATTTTAGACAGAAGATACAGATTTTAGGTTTTAGAACTTTATCTCCATTCCTACTGTTTCACTTAGAGACCTTTGAGGTTCTGTGGGTTTTGGTCCTGTATGTTTGTAGAAATTTGAGTAACATTAACAGAAAATAATCTTATAAATCAGTTAATAATGTGAAAGGACACTTATTAAACATTAATTCCAAATTGTTTATTCCAGGTTATTTAGTGTATACTTAACTGAAGAAAAAGAAATTTTTTTGAGACAGGATCTTGCTTTGTTGTCCAGACTGATTGTGAATCACTGTGTAGCCCAAGCTGGCCTTGAACACACAGGGACATATTCCAGCCTCAGCTTCTCTTGTGCTGTAATTATAGCTACACCTAGTTTATCTGGTGCTGGGGAATTGAACCCAGGGGCTTGTACTTGCTAGGCATACACTAACTGCTGAGTTATGCTTCTAGCCCACTAAAGAAATTTTTTTTTTGTTTGTTTGTTTGAGACAGGGTCTCACTCTGTTAATCCAGGCAGGTCCTGAACCCTGAACTCTCTGTGTAGCCCAGGGTAGCCTTGAGCTCCCGGCAGTCCTCCTAACCTCAGCTTCCCAAGTGCTGGGATTACAGGCATGTGCCACCTTGCCCAGTTTATGTGGTGCTGGGGAATGGAAATCTTGAAAAGCAATTTTTAAAATAAATTTGTTACCGATTTCAGAATTGTTTACCTTATTTAACCATGAAAATTCAGAGCTAATTAGTGATTTCATTTATCTCTTGTGATATTCTTTTTTGTGATATCATTTTCCCATTAGCACGTACAAGGTTTTAAGTGATCTTTTTATAAAATAGTTTTGTAATGATTGTTAATCTTGCTTACACATAGGTAAAGAACAGTTAGTTTATGAGGCTATGACTTATGGTATACATTTAACACTGTGTGCCAGGTAGTATTGTAATTATATTTCTCTTATTTAATCATCACCAGAATTCATGGAACTAGTACTATTTATATTTGACAAAAGAGGAATCCTGATCTCAAAAAGGTGCTCATACAGTGACACAGCTGGAATCTGACCCTCCGTAGTCTAGACCTTTAATTTAGTCCATTAATTTTTGTATTGAACTGCTTCTTAGTTTAAAGATTCAGTTAAAATAGTTTTTCTTTAAAAAAAAGACTTCTTTCATTTTTAAATGGAGTCTATTTTATATTTAGCTGCAGAGTTCTACTATTTTTTTTACACTTGTCATCTGTGACAGTTCAGTCGTAGATATAATGGAATATATGGAAAACCTCAACATCGTGTTTCTGAAAACTGAAACATGTTTAAAAATTGATATTGAACATCTAGAGCACATGTTTTTTTGATTCAAAATTACATTCAAAGAAAAAAAATCCTGGGATTCAGTACCACATAAGCCGGCGTGGTGGCACATGTCTATAATCCCAGCACTCTGGATGCTGAGAAAGAAACTGTGTGTAGAAGGCCAGCTCAGGATACATGGTGTGTTCAGGACCAGCCTGGGATACACTGTGAAATACTGTCTCAAAAAAAAAAAAAATCCTGGGATTATTCTCTGTTTAGTTTTTGAATTTTTTAAATCATTAGTCGAAAACTTACATTAATAGTGATATGGCGTTTTTGAATTTTTTAAATCATTAGTCGAAAACTTACATTAATAGTGATATGGCCCCCACTCTTCTCATATTGTTTTACAGAAATAACATACCAAGCACATAGTAATATCTTGCAGAGTATTTTGTCCATATCATAAAAATATTCTTTTACTACACAACACAGGCACATAAAAAGTTGTCTTTGGGCCTTTGAGTCCAGAGAAACAGCCCACCATGAAAAAGTAAATATTAATATTTGATATTTTATGTTTTATATTTCCCATTCGATTTTTTTTCAGAAATAACTTTTAATGAGTTTTGGAGTTAAGGTGCCTTTTTAAAACAGTGGAAGGTACAGGTTCATCTCTCTAGTGTCTTCCTAAAAATGTAAGTCCCAGTAGCATCACTGTTAGATAAGTCCATTTGCCTATGTAAGTTTATTCTTTTTCTCACTTTAAGAATTACTTACGCCGTGATTATTGACGAAAACCAGTTGAAACCAGCCAGTGTATTGGCAGGGAAATAGGGAAAGTTTGAGAACCTCTGGTAATTGTTGATTATACACAGTATTTGATTTGGTTCTTCAGGTATTGTTCAAAATACATGTTTCTTTCTTATAGATGAAGAATCTAAGAGAAATTGTAAGCTTCCCTGTGGTACTCATATGGTAGAACCAGTGAACATTTACGGAGTTCTTTGTTTTAAATGTTTTACACTTATGTACCTTTTATACTACATGCCCTTATTTGCATCATTTAGTGTTTAATTATTTCAGAGCTGATTTAAACACTTGATTATAATTGTAAAATAATCAGTACTGTCACTTTGTCCTTAGTATTAATAGTTGTTTTATGCTCTCATTGTTCATATGTAATTCAGTTTTTATTAAACCATAGTAAGTTCTCCTTTTCTTAGTCCCACATAGGTTTTTTTTTTAAGAAATAGTACTTTTGTATTCCTGAGTAAAGTCACTCCAGTCTGTGCTTTTATTTTCATTTCCTCATGTGCCACACACTGTTTCTTGTATTCCCTGAAGTTGTTTCTCTCATGTCGTCTTTAAACAGGAAAACATACTTCCTTTAAATTTTATCATCCATTTTGCACAAAAGTTACTACTAAAGAAACCTAGTGTAAGACTGATAAGTGGCCTTCAGTGTTGGACACAAACTAAAATATCTGAGGAAAGGATCAAAAATTCACTTTAAAAAAAAGAAATCAGTTTGTGATAGAAAGTAGAAGAGTTCTCCAGTATTAATACTTAATTGTAATTAGACTGCTTTTACTGTTTCCATCACAAAGATGCTATGTAGTTTCTCCACCGTAGCTCTCCAAAAAGAAAAGAATAGTGACCAGTTTTTCTGTTCCAAGACAACCCTTTTGAGAAGACTTGGTGTGATAATTCTCCAGGTGGTAGAAAAAAATTGTTTGTCAAGAGGCACCCAAAAAAGTACCCTATGATAGAAATCACGGACCAAGAATATCTCTTAAGCCAGCTTCCTAAGTTCCAGAAAGCCAGTTAAAATTAAAACCTGATTACATTAAAGACAGAATAAATTACTAGAACAAAAAAAAATTTAAAAAGGAACTTAAAGCTGGAGGAATGGCTAAGTGGTTAAGGCACTTGCCTACCAAGCTTGAGGCCGTAAGTTGATTCTCCATCACCATATAAAGCTGGGCATAGAGTGGTGCACACCCAGAATCCTAGCACTGGGGAGGCCGTGACAGAAGGATTACTGTGTGTTTGAAGCCAGCCTGGGCTCCATAGTGAGTTTGGGACTAGCCTGGACTGCAGAGCAAGACATTTTATCAAAAAAATAAAAATAAAAAAGCATTTGAAATTTTGGGTTGTTCTCTGTTATTTAACTGTATGCTTTTACACCTTGACAGTGGAACAGTTTAGTTAATGCAACTTTGATTAAAAAATGGCAATTGATAATATTTGAATGGATTTCAAGCTAAAGACTGATTTTAAGGAGGAATATAGCTAAGAAATTACCTTAAAACTGTCACTCTGGTTTATAAAAACATTTCTCATTTACAATATTGAGTTTTTTTAAACACATAAAAGTGTGATAATAGTCTCATTTTACAGATAGAGAAACCAAAGTTTCTCAGTTAAGTGCTCATGGTCATACACTTGGTCCGTGGTTGAACAGGAGTTCTAACCTAGGTAGACTAATCCCATAAGCCTGTGTTTTACAATAAACCCTTGACTATCCTGCATGGGTATGAGTGACGCCCAGATTATGAAAGCCACTTTTTGGAGATGAATACTTAGAAGTATTAAAATCAAAAAATGACACTACTGTCATGCTAGACGAACACCACAGCTGTCTGTTATCCATATTAGGAACCTGTAGAGTTTTCTGGGTCTTCCTAATTTAGCCTCATATCTCTGCTGTGATACAGGTGATAGTTCCAATTTCTTGCCTTATTGGCTTTATACATTGTTCTTGTCATTTCAGCCACGTTCTTACTGATTCTTGACTTTTAACTTGAAACCCTAGCTCAAAACTATTTTTTGTAAACTCATTTCTAATAATCCTATCCAGATCCCTGGGCCCTCTACTCTTTGCTTATTGTATAAAATAATAATGCACATAACAGTAGCATGCATGTATATGTTAAATAGATATAACATCTTTATTGTGATATAATTCACATAATTTTTGCCAGCTTAACGTATACAGTTCACTGGGTATTAGTATACTCACGGAGTTTTACAATTTTAAATCTCACATTTAGATCAGTGATCCATCTGAGTTAACTTTTGTATGTTTGGTGTGAGGAAGCAATTTAATTTCTTTCTTTTACATGTAGATATCCAGTTCTTTCTCTGATAATTACTTGTCACTGTTGCTCAGTCATCATTCTTAATTTTGGAATACTTTCATCATCCTGAAAACGAGTCCATACCCATTAGGAGTGGCTTTCAATTTTTCCTCAGAACTCTGCTGCTTAGGGCAAAAATGGATCTCCTTTTTGTTTTTATATTTGTTTATTCTGAATATTTTATATAAACTGAATCATATCTTGTGTGTAATCTTTGTATCTGGATTTGTTGATATAGCATAATGTTTTCTGGGTTGATCATGTAGTATGTATCAGAACTTCTTTTTGACCATTGATACAACAGTTTATCCATTCACTGGTTGATGGACATTTTGTTGTTCAATTTGTGCCTATAGTGACCACTACTCCTATTAACATCCACGTTTTCTATTTTCTTAGGTGAAATTGCTAAAGTAGCTGCACCACTTTGCATCACTACTGATAATGTATGAGGGTTCTAATTTTTTCACATCTTTGTTGTCAATTGCTGCTATCTTTTTATATTCCTCATAAGGGGATGGGAAATGGTATCATTGTATTTTATATTTCCCTAATAATTAATGAAATTGAGCGTCTTTTCATCTGCTTATTGACCACTTATATGTCTTGTCCATATATTTGTTCAGATCCTTTCTGTTTATTGAGTTAAGAATTGTTTTTATACTAGTTAGAAGTCATTTTTGAAATCAGTGATTTGCAAATTGTCTTTCATCTCTTGGCTTTCCTTTCCCTTCTTTGACAGTGGCCATCGAAGTGTGGGCATTGTCATTTTAATGGCCCCACTTAACCTGTATTTTCTTTTGCCTCTTTCACATTGTGTGTCATGAAGGTTTTTGCCTGATTTAAGGTCATGAGGGTTTAGTTCTGTGCTCTCTTCTACAAGTTTTATAATTTTAAATCTCACATTTAGATCAGTGATCCATCTGAGTTAATTTTTGTATGTTTGGTGTGAGGAAGCAATTTAATTTCTTTCTTTTGCATGTAGATATCCAGTTCTTTCTCTGGAAATTACTTCTTACTCTGCTCAAAAAATTGTAAAAATGAAGATTTATTGATAGGCTTTCAGTTCTGTTATATTAATATATATGTGTGTGTCTATTCTTATGCCTGTACCACACTATCTTAATTATTATGTATGTAGTAGGTTTTGAGATCTGGAAGTAGTGAGTCCTCTAGAAACTTCTTTTTCATGGGGTGTCTTTTGTGTTATTTGGTATTATGTTGGAACATTTTTAGCCTTTCATCTTACAATGTGTCGTATAATATTCCGATATAAATGGTACACTCCTCTTTTAGCAACCAGTCTTCTTACCTCCTCTCATTGAAAATGTCTACCCTTTTTATCTCTTGGAGGTATCTAGTATGGTAGTATTCACCCAGTGAAAGCTACTGATTATTCAACCAAAGGTCTCTCTCCTTTGCTAACTTCATATTCCATGGACACCAATACTGCTTTATCTTAACACAGATAAGTGTCCTAATTATCAAAAAAGGTGTGTATAGTATCTTTATTGAAGAAGGTAGAACAACTAAAGGACAGTGACCTCAGCAGCTGGAAAATGGCAAGCATCTTGAAAGGGGTGCTAAACCCAATTAGTCCTTTAAGTGGAAAAAGCCATATGCCATTTAAATATTTAAAAACATAGTATGGTTTTTTGTGAAATACAGTTATATATGAAGAATATAAAACCATTTATGGAATGATAAATGCAGAATTCAGGATAAGAGTGTATAAAGAGAGCAAGGATGTCTATATTGGTATTTGTAATAATTATTTTTAGCTGTTTGTTTTGACGGTATGTATATGGATTTTTTGAGGGGGGCCATCTTGCTCTGTAGTTTAGGCTGGTCTTGAGCTCACTGCATATCCCAGGCTGGCTTCAACACATAATAATTCTTCTGTCTCCCCCCTACCGAGTGCTGATATTACAGATGTGCACCACAACGCATGGTTTATGAACTCAGGACCTTGAGCTTGCTAGACAAGCACTCTAACTGCTGAGCTACTCCTCCATCCTCAGATCTTTGTTATTATTAAAGAACTGTAATGTATGCCTACATACGATGCAGAGTTTTTTTTAAATAAACTTGATTGTAGGGATTTTTTATTTAGAGGAAGTCCCAGTTTTCTTTCCCTTTTTTTCCTTCCTTCCCTCCTTCTCTCCTTCCTTCTTCCCTCCCTCTCTACCTCCCTCCCTCCTTCCTTTATTCTTTCCTGCTTTGGTTCTTTCAGTGTGGAAAAGTTAAAGTTAGCTCATGGAATTTATACAGCAAAATTCAAACCTTATTAGTTACTGTTTTCTTTTTTTGGTTCACATATATTTTTCCAAATTTACAGGTCAAATACAGAATGTGTTTAGTATAGAGAGGCATATACATTTCTGGTGTCAGTGACCATATGAATTCTGGATGAAGAAATTAAAAATAATCTTACTTGGCCTCTTTCTTGAGTTCTTTATTTGTCTTAGTTTAAATCTAAAAAGAGGTCATAAAAATTAGTTCTTGGTAACTGATGGAATTAATATGCAGAGCAAAAAATAGGTTAGAAATGCTTGAAATCTGTAAATTTAAGATATAAAGAGAAGGTAAACCAGGCCATTCATTCCTTTGAAAGTACTTCATATTATCTTTTGTTAAGTTTTATGGAAATAGTGAAACTCTGAATTTTAGTTACTTTTTAAAAGTTAGCAAAATATCTGACTTAAAAATTAACATACTAAGTGCTGGTTGTCAATTATCTCCTTAATATTAAATATGGCATTATCACTTTTGAAATGTAATTTATACATTTTATTACATAAAGGAATTAGTCATAAAGTGATTTAACATGCAGAATTTTCATGCTGTTAATTTTGTACAAGATAATTATATTTTTCTGAGGTTATTTTTTAAGATAATCAAGATTGCATTTATGTCAATAGAAGACAATTTATAGGAACGCTCTTCTGAATCCTGGCAGAATCAGAATAAACGTGTGCGTGTGTGTGTGTGTGTGTGTGTGTGCGCGCGCGCGTGTGTGCGCGTGCGTGCGTGTGCGTGTGTGTGTGCGCTTGTATGTGTTATGTGTAGGCAGTCAGTACCTCACTGGTTTTCTAAATATTACATTGGGATTTTTTTCATACTGTTTTTAAACTCTGTAAGGTCTATGACTATTTCTGACTCAGTATTGATCCCTATGTGCCTTTCTTACCTCTGTAAAAAACACCAACTTTGGAAATTCTTCTTTACCTTTTCCTCTCTCCACCTTCATCAGGAAAATATTAGAGTTATTTTAGTTCTCACAGGAGCTTTACTGCCTTTGAAGACTGTTAAGGTTTACTCTGAAACTCAGTTTCTCCAGACTCAAAACAACCCTTTTCCAGACCATAATACAAGCTATCTTTCTTAGGGCTTTTTCACCATAAATTTAAACCTTTTAAAATATTCTTGTGGGTCAGAGGGTGGGGCGCGGGGAGGGCGTAGGGTGAAGTGGGTGTGTGGTGAGGAAAGGGAATGAGCCCATTGAACTATGTTACTAAGTTGCCTAGGCTAAGCTCAGTCTTGCAGTCTTCCTGCCTCAGCCTCCTAGAGTGTTAGAATTGCAGGGATGCGCCACCTCTCCTGCCTTAAAGTACTCTTAATGATAACTTAATGTAAGTGTTTTATCTACTAAGTATCTCACATGATATTTGGTCTTTATAGTCATCTTGTGAAGGGTTCTCAGTGATCTTCATGAAATGTAAGTCAAGTCATCTGTCTTTGTTAAAAATCTTGCAGTGATTTCCGGTGAACTTAGCATAAAATCCTTATTGCCTTATAGATACTTTTAAACTATGTCATCTGACCTAGTCTTTATCTTCAGTCTTATCTGACATTTTGCCTCCTCTTTTCATGAACTGAACCTTCATTTAGTCCCTCCAAACGCACAGAATTCTCTAGCACACATTACTCTTTCAGTTCTAGTAGTTCTTCTTCTTACTCTTCCTAGAGTCATTTCTTTTCTAAAATGGATGCTTTCATAGTTCTCTGTTTTTTTCTGTCACAACATCACAGTATTTTACTGTATAGTTTGACCGTTTCCCTCTCCAAATTGTATCAATGTAGGGACCCTGACTATTTTGCTAACCGTCTTATATGGACTATCGTGCACATATTAAATCTCTTGTAGTTATTGAATGGATTTCCATTTCTAGGATGAACAGTGTAAGAATATAATTGAATAATTCTTTAAAATTTGACAACAAGTAGACAAAAATAGTTGCAAAAATAGAGTTGAATTGAGAAAAAGTTTGTTCAAAAATGCAGTGTTTACTACAATTCTAGAAAATGCCCTAAGAGAATTTATCTATATGTATGATCTTAATTGAAAGCATGACTCTCACATAGTTACAGTGTTGAACTCTCAGGCTTTTTTTTTTTTATTAAGTTCTGGATAGGCAGAGATCTAACATTTACTGAAGATACCCAGTTTGAAATATTTTCGAGGTAAAATGAATGAAAATGATTAGAATTTGTCCTTTAAATGAGTCTTTAAAATCTTACAGCTCAATTAACATCTCCTGTTGTCTTTTAAAAGAGAGCTATTCTAGGAAGGAAAATGGTATATGATTCTGTTAAGTATCTCTTATATCCCTAGCTCTTTGTTAAATCAGTGGGATTTAAAATAAAACTTAACGTATTAGAAAGAATATGAAATGTTGGAGTCTGAAAATTAGAGTTCTAGGCCCTGCCTGCCCAATTTGTGGTAGTGTGTGACCTTAGTAGTGTGTAACCTTTCTGAGTTTTCGTTTTCCCTTCAGTTAAATTTTAAAAAGAGAAAATGGAAGGTCATGCTAACAGTTAACTAATGAGAAATGAGAAAACATGGTACAAAACTGTAGCCATATAACCTATATACTCTGTTATACAGATATTTTGATTTAATTTAAACTTTAAAAAGTAGTAATATGCGAATGCTTGTATTTTTTAAATGTCTGTGGCATCAAGATAGAAGACAGATTTAGTAAGCAAAACATATAGTAAAGAGACAAATGGAACAACTATTATAATAATGAGTGCCACTAAAAATTTTGGGGATGGGGAGATACACAACTAAGGTACTTCCCTGAGGATGAAGGGGAGTAGGATACACTCTTAGAAGTATTCTTTAGTTACTTGGGTAGGACATATTATGAAGGTTTCTGACTTTGGAAATAAGTTACTGATGAAACAATGCATTAAATAAGTGCTAAAAAAATTGTCAATCATACAGGTTGCAGTGATTAAAGACTTGAAAATCCAGGTTGAGAAAGATTTTGACATGGTAGAAATTAGAAATATAATTTAAGAACTAGAGAGTTAATCTTGGGATCCATGTTTTGGAATCATTGGTATGAATCATAAAAATTCTGAACGATACAAAGAAAAAAATCAGACAGTAGTTGTCTGTAGTACTAACATGTAAGTAGAGGACTTTGTGGTGTTTTTGGATTTGTTTGGTTTGGTTTGGTTTGGTTTTTTCCTAGGCTGGTTTTGAACTCGCAGCAGTCCTCCTCAGTGCTGGGATTACAGTTGTGCACCACCATACCCAGCTAATTTTTAAGTGGTGCGAGAAAGTTGAGCTTAGGGCTTTGAGCATGCTCGGCAAGCACTTTAACCACAGAAGTACATACACCCCCAACCCTAGAGGGAAGTGTTATTAGAAAGAAGAGTCTCCTTACACCCCCCACCGAAGTAGAATCATGGAGCTTAATTGTTAAAAAGAGTTAACAGGTAACAAAATTATGAATCTATTAGATTTTTTTGTTTAAAGAAGTGTTTGTTGACTTTGTAAGGGCCCGTTCGGATGGAAGGCTAATTGTACTAGGGGTTGGAGGATAAATTAGAATTGAGGAGTAGAAATTTAGGAAAAGATTGACTGTAAGGCAAGTCAGAAAGATGAGAATAGATGAGAAAATGAATATGTGAGTTGAGAGGTGGTATAGGAAGGAGAAAGACTTGTTTCTGTCTGTACTGAGTGGGAAAACCAGACAAGGGGAAAGTGGAGTATGAGCTGTCTATGGAGAATGTCTCCAGGGATGCAGAAGGAAATTGTATCCAAAGTGTAAGAACAAAAATGGTTAATTTGGAATTTGAGATAAATTACCTTCTCTCTCTCTCTCTCTCTCTCTCTCTCTCTCTCTCTCTCTCTATATATATATATATATATATATAATATATATATACATATATATAGATATAGATATTTGAATAAAGGAATCAGATGAGACTAAGGTGTGGAACAATGTAGGTGGACAAAAAGTAAAGCTTCTTTCTGGAATAGGCAGCAAGGTTGTCGATTCAATGTAATGAGTTACAGATTTAGTGAACCTGACAAAAGTTTGAAATAAGTTTTGGGGATATAGAGAACTGTGCTGTAAACGTGCATGGAGATTACAGATGATTTTTGAAGGATTTGAGAAATTGAAGATTGTATATCAGTCATGTCCAGCTTCAGACCACCATTTTTTTTTATCTTTTTAATGTTATCTTAGTACTTATATATGTACATTTAACTGTGTTACAGATTTTGTATGTGGCCCGATAGTTCATCTTCACCACAGAAAGAACAACAATAACAAAAAGCAAGCCACAGCTGGATATGAAATTTTCTCTTGTAGTTTTGACACAGAAAATATTGATATTATGATAAAATATTATTATAGTGATGTATTAGTGTATAAGAATCATGTCAGATGACCTGGGCCTAGCAATACAATTCTGTAATTCTATTCTGCAATTACAGTTAATGTATTCTTACAAAATTTTTCAAAACAGTTTAAATGGGGAAATGGTAGTGATTAATCCTTAGCAGAGGCCTTACTCATAAATAAAATGATGTAGGTCATGCATTGGTGCATTTACTTGTTAATTAATAGTCAGATGTCTCAGTAGTGGTTCAGAAGTATTTCACCTTTGTTCTCATCTGTCAAGCATATACTCCTTTGCACAAGAAAAAAATCAGTTACTCTGTTAGTCACAAAGCAATTGATACTGTGTTTTTTGGTCCATTCTAGATGGCTGTGTATTAACATTTAGATGGCTATTTATCTGCAGTTTAATGTAATTTTTAGAATTAATGTTTCAATCAATACTTAAGGTCAGTAAGCATGTCAGCTTGAGGATTTTTAAAATTGTCTTATGTGTATTGTTTTCCAAAATTTCAAGGGTAATGACCTGTCCTTTGAATGCCTTTCTTTATGAGATGTCAATCATTTTTAATTTTTCTCACTTATCTACTCGTTGCCCTAGTTACTGAACTTACAGGAGATCAGAACCACATTTGTTAAACTTAGAAATGATCATAAATGAACTATGCTTTTTCAAAAAAATTCTCCAAGACTTATGTAGGTTTCTATAATCTAATGCAAGTTAATTTGTTTGAAAAGTAAAATATGAAAATATAAAATGATACACATTTTTATCAGTTTTTTTAATATCTGGTACTTTTAAAAAGACTTTTTACTTGATATTTCACTTATCTGTCACTTAACACTATTGGTGTTGATGGCTTCAACATTATTGATAGTCCATACGTTTGACTGTACTTTGTTCCATGTGCATATTTATAAAAATGTATGATACACATTGTAGTTGGGATCGGGAATGCCCTCCAAAAAAACCTTAAATGTTGTGAATTGCTTTGGATTCTGTGTGCTGTTAAAAGATGGGGTCTGATCGAGTGGGGTGGGTTACAGGCGGGTCGAAAAGACAGATGTGTGGTAGTTTACAAATTACATTCGTATGGTGGGATTAGGGGCATGCTGTAGATTAAGGTTGTGTGGCACATTACTAGGCGTATGAGCTGGAAGAGGTGAATCACCAAGACCAGACTCAGAAGGGGCAGATCACAGGGAGATGATCTAGAAAGGTATATGCTAGTTATGCCTTTCCTCCTGGACTCGGCTTCTGTCAGCCATAAAGTGTATTGGCTCCTTCCAGCTACTGCTGCTGCCATGGGCTTCTACATTACTGGCCACCCCTGAGTGGACTCAGTGAGACATTCTGCAGCTGAGAGCCGAAATAAATTTTCCCTCTCTTAAGTTATGAATGCTGTTTGTCACAGCAATGAATAAATAAGACAGTACATCAAGTTTTACATTAAACAGAAAACATTTCATTATATTCAATTGTAATATTTAAGGAAGAAAAAAGAATATGAAGAACAATGTAAGATACCAATGTATACCTCTTAATTAAAAAAGTGTTGCAGAAATAGTTGAATATTCCTGTCCTTATGTACTTGTGTTGAGTCGCATGTACCCTTTTGCAGCCTTCTTTTTTCATTTAACATTGTAGTTTCATCATTTATCTATGTTCTATAAGTCATTGTAGTTTTCATTTCAATTTTGTGTAGTATTTCACGGTGTGAATAATGTGTATTAGATCTTTCCAGTTTTCATTCTTATAAATCATGCTGCAATAACTATTGTTAGTTTTACTCTTGTAGGAGTTTCTGTAGGATAGATGTAACAATGCCAGAACATGATTGTATAAAGTGCATGCCTTTCTCTTTAATAGATATTGCTAAATTATTTTCTAAAGTGAGGGTCGTTACTTATCCTCCTGGCCACCTACAGGCAGTACAAATATTCCTGTCCCTATACATCTCTCTCCCTTTAATATTGTTGGCACGTGTGTATGTATGTGCTTATTTGTTCAGCAGTTTCATGGATGATGTGGTATCTCTTTGTGGTAGTAATTTGAATTGTTCCCATTGCCAAAAGGATTAAGCATCTTCTCAAGTATAAAAGACCTTTTGGATTTCCTGTTGCATGAATTGCTTGCCCATTTTTCTTTTTTTTTTTTTCCTAGCTTAAATTTCTTTTTCACATATTTTATTCCTTTGTTGCTTTTTATACAGTATAAGTATCTTCTTATCTCTTGGTTGGTTTTTGTTGAACAGAAGCTTTTCATTTTAACCCTGGTAATGTATCAATTTTTTTATTTCACTTTTTGTCTTAAGTTGTTCTTTAAGATAACAAGAATTTCCTTCTGTATCTTTTTAAAAATTCGTACTTTACTTATTCGTCTTTTAAGCTCCATCTGTATTTCTCTTTAGTTGTCTCTTCTGTAACACATTCAGGGGTTCAAATCACCCTGCTGTGCAAAAATCAAAGTTAAAAAACACAGGGTATTTAGAAATAAGGGGATTGTGGTGCAACACTACTCAGTGTGTTAGGTACTATTATGTAATTTCATAGGTAAAATATATGTGACATGTTTTTTAAAAGAATCTAAAATACTAGTATGGTTTTGCATGTGTGTTATTATGAAACACATCAATGTCACAATAAATACATTTTGTCTTTTTTTTGAGGCAGGGTCTCGCTCTGTAGCTGAGGCTGGTCCTGAACTCACTATGCCGCCAGGCGGCCTTGGACTCAGGACAATACGCCTGCCTCAGCCTCCCGAGTGCTGGGATTACAGGCATGTGCCGTCACGCCTGGCTTACCTGGTGCTGGGGAATTGAACTCGGGTACTTAGCACTTTAACCGCTGAACCATTCCTCCAGCCTCATTTTGTCTTGAAATATGATGTTTGCTTATGGAAGTGGAATTAAGAAGTATATCACTTGTGAGTTATTGTGAAGGGTGCAAGGAGGGCTATCCAGAATCTGCTAGGAAATTTTAATAGCAGAACTGAAATACATGGCTTATAAGACATATGGTATACATTGATGTTTACATTGCATATGTTTGTCCATTCCTTCAGGCCTCAGTACAGTTTTCTGTGTTCACTCGTTGCTTCTTTCAGGCATAGTTAGCATTAAAGTAAGGCACCGGGGGCACATCATTTAAGGAGACGTTCACTTAAGGCCCCTAGGGAGCTCACTTGCTTCACCCACAGACCTTGCCGGGTAGCGAATAGTGCTTAGGCACACACCACAATTGGCGTTAAATATAAATTGCTCCCTTATATGTCAGTTTTTTATTGTGATAGGAACACTTGACATGAGATCTCTTTTCAATTTTAAGTTGATAATACAGTATTATTAACTGTAGACATAATGTCATACAACCAGTCTCTAACACTAACTTGTTTCCTGTAACTGAAATTTTGTATCAACTGAACAACAATGTATTTCTTCCTCTCCCTAACACCTGGCAACTACCCTTTCTACCGGACTTGTGTGTGACTATTTTAGATGCCTTACATAAGTAGAATCATGCCGTAGTTGTCTTCCTGTGGTTTATTGCAGTTAGCATAATGTGTTCTAGGTTCATCCGTGTGGCTAAGTATGGCAAAATTTTCTTTTTCAGACTGAAAAATATTGCACTGTATAATATGTATACATGAAATTTTCTGTATCTGTTAATCTGCAGGTAGACATTTAGGTTGTTTCTATACTATGGCAACTGTGAAAATGCCACAGTGAATGTGAGAGTGTATCTACGTCTTCAAGATTTTGATCAATTCTTTTGGATATATACCCAGAATTGGGTTGCTGGATCATATAGTAATTATAGTTTTTTGAGGACCATCCTTACTGTTTTGTATAGCTAATTCAACATTTTACATTATCTCTGACAGTACAAGAGTTCCACTTTCTCCACATCCTCACTAACACTTACTAACTTTGTTTTTTCTAAACAACCTAATAGATACGAGATATTATCTCTGTGTGGTTTGATATATCTCGTACAATAATTGCATTATAATGCATGTTTTTAAAACCATCATTAGAGGAAAATTGACTACATATGTAAGGCTTTAATTTTTTTCCTGTATATGTGGCCAATTGTACCAGTGCTTTACAGAGCAGTCCTTATTTCCCTACTACTTTGTAATGGTGCTTTTGACATGCATCTTATATCAACATATATGCAAGTTTGGTTCTTATTTTTGGGCGGTATTTTAATTGGTCTTTTTGCTTCTTTCTATGTCTGTATCATATTTTCTTAAACACAGCTCTGAAGTTTGAAGCCGTTGGGGAAATTAATTTTTCAGTGCATTATGTTTTCTGCCTATGAGATTATAATATCTAAATCTATAAGTAAAGCAAAAAGTAATAGTAATAACTGAGCCCGGACTCTAAAGTGTTAAGTATGCAGCTGGCCCAAGAATTTATTAAAAGCAAGTGTTAATTTGTTATTAAAGTAATTTCTATAACCTAATAAAGAGTCTTAGTGTCCAGTAGATTAAGTTTGCCCTTAGGCACTGCCTCTTCCAGACTGTTACTGTTGCGGAAGTGGAATTTAAGCTGACATGTGAAGGTTTATAAGGTTTAACTATGAACTTTTGGTGTCTTAGTCTATTTAATATGCTATTAAAGTGATAGTAAAGGACTGTCTTAAGTATCTTCTCATTGCTGGGACAGAATACCCTATATTCACAACTTTAGGGAGGAAAGATTTTTTTTTTTTTCTTACAGTTTGAAAAAGTCACAGTCCATTCACAGGTGGGTTGCTGGAAAATGGTGAAATCACATGATGGTGCCAGAGCTGAAGCCAGAGACAGAGTTCCTCTCCACATTGGCAGAACTGAGCCAAGTCTGAGAGGAAGGTTGGAACCATTACACACTCCTCTAGATCAAGACCCAAGCATTTGCCCCTTCCTGCCAAGCCCTGCCTCCAAACAATACACTGTATCCATTCGTACATGAGACTTTTGGGGGGCATGCCAGATCCAGATTATAACAGTGACTTAAATAAGTGATTTTCTCAGTTCTGGAGGCAAGAAAGTCGGAAATGGTAATGGATTGGCAGATTCAGTTTATGGCTCAGAGGTGACACTGTCTAGCTTATAGGATGGAAGGAAAGAAGTATCTGAGAACCCTTTCAGAAGGGCTCAAATCCCTCTCGAGATTCTGCCCTAACTACCTCATCATCTTGCATGCACCATCACCTCCTAGTATCATCATCCTGAACATTAGGACTATATTATGTGAATTTTAGGGGGCACACAAACATGCATACCATAGCACTATGCATATGGACTTGGACAGGGGACAGGAAAATATTTAGGAAGGAGAAGCCATAAGACAGAAAAAGAAAACGATGTGTTTAGGAACTGAAAGAAGGCACTTGTAAGTGGTACCACCTGAGACTATAAAGCAGTAGATAGAAGTGAATTGTGTAGAACTTTTAAGGAAATACTAAGGATTTTAGATTTTATTCCAAAATTATAGTTGCAGCTGGTAGGCTTGATATTTCATGACTTTTAGAGGCCCAGGAATAGGAACTTTCATAGTTTTAGGTATTCAGAAAAGAAACTCAGAGCTAGGGTCGTAGCTCAGTGATTACAGTGCTTGCCTAGGAGAATGAGATTCCATGTTTGATCCCCAGTACCGTGTAATAGCTGGGAATGGTGGTACATACCTATAATCCCAGGACTCAGGAGGCTGAGGCGGGAGGATTGCAGTGAGCTCTAGGCTAGCCTTAGTTACATAACAAGTTCAGGACCAGCCTGTACTACAGAGCAAGACCCTGTCTCCAAAAAACACCCTCAAAAGCTAACATTGAGCTAATCCTAACCCTAATGGTATACTAATTATTGAAAGTACTATTGAGAATGTGTAAACTCAGATCTTTGTTCACTTGTAATCTTTTGATTTATTGGTTTTGATATGGGCTTTTATCTGATCAAATTCAGGAATATTGAGATTTGTGGCAAATTTTTCTGTTCTGGAAAAACAGTATGCAAATCTTTCCTACTAGTAGCTTCTATATTAGATTTCCTGTAAGTTATACCAAATATATCTTGCCATCCATATAGAACTATTGTACATGACAGTTTTAAAGTATAGAATTTAATGTACTGCATCTACCTTCTGGAATTCTATTTAAACATTGCTTTATTGGGCTTTGCCCAGTTAATAAATTTGAAACAGTAAGGTGTTAAACAGTACATTTGTGTCTGGCAGAAAAGCGTAGTTTGGATTTTTTGTTTGGTTTTGTGGTAGTGGGGATTGAGTTGAAGACCTTCACACTGAACTACATCTCTAGCCCATTTTTAGTTTTGACTTCAAGACATGGTCTGTTAAGTTGGTAAGTGGCCCAGGCTGGGTTTTTGGAACTTGTGAACCTCCCACCTCAGCCTCCCAGTGTACTGGAATTGCAGGCCTGTGCTGCCAGCCCCAGGTAATCAGCTTTTTTTTAGGGACAACAAATATACAAAAAGATCTTGTAATAAAATATTTTCTTTTCCGTATCTCCTTCAACTAATCTTGCTTTTTGGGAATGTACCTAATCAGATTACGTTCCTAGAATAGATGTTATGTTATTTCTTTCTCTGATGTTTACCACAAAATTCTGCAAATAAGATATAGATGGCCTATAATAGAAATATGATGCCCCCTTTCAGATGAAGTTAGTATTAAAAACAATTAGATATCAGATGGGCAAGTCTTCTATCGGAATCGGATCATTATACAGTAAGTAGTCCCTTGAAGATTTAGGAAAGAGAGTTGATCTAGAAACTCTATGGTAGCTCATAAACACTCTTAAGCCCAAACCAGCCGTATAACTGCAAAGGATTTATTAAATACTTTAGGAATTGAAACCATACCTTTAAAACAAAAAACAAAACTCCCAAGTAGTATTATCTTCCATCTATGATCTCTGGGTTTTTTTTTTTTTTTTGGGGGGGGGGTTATGTTTGCTTTATTTTTTGAGACAAGGCTTTGCTCTGCAGTTCAGACAATTCCTGAACTCACTAGCCCAGGGTGGCCTCAACTCTGGCGATCCTCCTGCCTCAGCCTCCTAGGTGCCGGGACTTCAGGCATGCACCACCATACCCAGTTTACGTGGTGCTGGATAATCAGACTCAGAGCCTTGAGCTTTCTAGGCAAGCATTTTAGCCACTGAGCTATTCCTCTAGCCCCTGTATCCTCTGTTTTTAATGCATTTGCCATTAGCTGCTTAAGAAAATTGAAAGTTCTGAATTTTCATTTTAAAGGCAAAACTGTAATAACAAATATTTAGGAAAATTAATTAGGAATCAGAACTACCTTCTGAAACAAAATCAGCATCCAATTAAAAGCTTTTCATTCTGGTACAATAAAATTATCAAGGAATGTATAATTCTTGTTCTTACAAATTACTTTTATAGAAATAGAAAAAGATAAGTTAATTTTGTTAAGCAGAATAAAAGGAAAAATCATGGTAAGTACAGAAAATTTTCACATATTCAACCTTGAATGATGATAGTCTATAGATGCTAAATGGAAGACAGTTTCTCAGTCATAATCAGTATTTATTTTTTAAAAACATACTGCAAAATGTTTTACTAGTGAACTTTTAGGTATTTCTAATAAAATTAAAAACGTTTCTTCATGTTTTAAGTCTTACCTATTGATTTGATAAAAATAGAAATGTAATTAGAAAAAGGCATGACACTTTATTAGTCACGATGAATTTTTAGAAAGTAAAATTGGGAAATCTTCAACTAAATGGAAGTATTAAGAGTTCAGAAAGCTAGTAAATATAAGATTAATCATTTTAATCATTTCTGGGCTGGAGATACAGCTCAGTGGGAGAGCACTTGCCTAGTACAAAAAAAAATGCTTGAAAACAACCTTAGTGTGCATCAACTGATGGATAAAGATTGTACACATGTGGAATGGAATAATATTCAGCCATGTAAAATTATGAAATCCTGTCATTTACAACAACATGGGTGGAACCCAGAGATCATTATGTTTATAAGTCAGGTACAGAAAGATAATACCATGTACTCTCATGCGTGCACAGAATCTCAGACAGTTGATGTCACAGAATTTGAGAGTGGAATGGCAGTTAACAAGATGGAGAGTTGAGAAGGAGTGGTCAGGTACTAAGTTATAGTTAGGATATAGGAATAAATTACTTCCTGTGTGCTGTTTTATTACCGTAACTGTAGGTAATGATAACATTCTGTATATTTCAAAAAGTGGAAGAAATTTTGAATATTTTCATCACAGAGGATTGACAAATGTTTGAGAGAATATATTTACCCTTATTTAAACTTTATACAGTGTGTACATATACCAGAATGTCACATGGTACCCCAAAAATATGTTCAGTTGTTTTATTTCTTAAGAGTAAGTTTGAATTTAAAAAGTAATATTTTTATGCATCAAGTATAGTTATAAAATGTTAATTGATTGGAAAAGTATAATGTATATACCATCTTAAAAAATGATCCCAACCAATTGAGATATTTATTGCAAAAAATTGTTCACTGATAGACATTAAGTGTAGTACCTGACTACTGGAGAGACATAGTGCATCTGTAGATAGAAAGACTCAATACTGTAACATGTGGCAGTTCTCCCCCAAGTTAATCTGTAAATTATGCAGTTCCAATAATATTTTTTGTTTGACCCAGTAAACTGATTGTAAAGTTTATACAAAAACCAAATGGCCACAGATCTCCAGGGCAATCACTGAGAAAAGCAGGCTGAAGCACCTTGCCCTAATGAATATCTAGAGGAGATAATAAAGATACTGTGAATTGGCACAGTGATGGGCACATGCACATGGATGAATGGGAGAAGAGTCTCAGTGTCACATTTGAGGAGAAAGTGAAGGAAATATTTGAGTATCTTGGTAAAATTACAAGGGGGGAGGACTCTTAAACTTTCTTAGTGGGTTTTTTTTTTTTTTTTCCTCTTTTCTCTTTGCAGTGCTAGGGACTGAACCCAGGACTTCACACATGCCTAGGAAAGTGGTTGACAGTGATATTCAACCAAATACACTCTTAGAAAACTTTGTTAAGAATTTGTGCCTCACTTCTTTTCTTAAATATCTCACATTCTACAATATTAGGGGCTTCAGTTGTACAACCCTGACAATGGTTTAGGAGTACTGTTATTTATATAATTTTTCATACCCACTTCTGAGGAATTGAACTGCTTGTGAACATTATTGAAGAATTGTGATGTTTTGTTAGTTTAATGCCTTTGCTTTAGCAGTTTTCAAAAAAGTTGTGGGGTTTTGTTCCCGTAGTTCTGTATGTGACAATGCCAGAAACATTACAGTGATGGTCTCAGTATTATTATACATAGGAATTGTAGCCATCATGTTAACCTTTACTTTTGATTTGGCATTATTTTATGGGCAACAATCATTGACAGTACTGTCGTTACTAATGTTTATTCTTAAAGAAACTTGGTTACTTGTAAGGATTTTTGAAATTTGATTATAGCTGTCATCAGCTTTGCAAAACCTTAATATGTTTAGCTTTCCTCAAAAAATTAAAATATACAAAGCAAACATTCTATATGTGGTAGTAAGTAGCAATGTTATCTTTTCTATTTCTTTTTCTTTCTTTCTTTCCTTTTTTTTTTTTTGAGACAGTGTCTCACTCTGTGGTTCAGGTTGGTTCTGAACTCATTATGTAGCTTAGGCTGACCTTAAATTCACAGCAATCCTTATGCCTCAGTCTCCTATGTGCTGGGATTACAGATGTGCACCTCCATGCCCAGCTTATGTGGTGCAGGGAATTGAACTCAGGGCCTTGCACTCGCTAGGCAAGGGCTCTAACTTCTGTGCTATTCTTCCAGCCCACTATGTTTTATTTATTTTAACATTGTGCTATATTTTAAAATTTTTGTTTCTTACTATTTGAATTTTTATTCGATTAACAAGTATTTTGCTGAAATACTTTCATGCTGTACAAAGTGTTAGTATGGATTTTTTAAGTTGTTATATCACACTTGTCCTTGGGGAGTAATTATAGAGTAGAAATAAAACTTTTTAAACTTTTTACAAAGTTTTTTTTATAAATACAAAATGGCATTACAGTTATTCCCAGTAATCTTTTGTACTAGACATGTTTTTTTTTAAGACAAAATAAAATATCATAAATGGATGGGTCTTCTACTGTTCTTGTATTTTCAGATATTTTCCTTAACCAATTTATTTTCTTTTCTAGGTATTTAGTAGATAGTCGCTGGTTCAAACAGTGGAAAAAATATGTTGGCTTTGACAGTTGGGACAAATACCAGATGGGAGATCAAAATGTATATCCTGGACCTATTGATAACTCTGGACTTCTCAAAGGTCATTATTTTTTTCTTCAGTCAAGTTGTAAATGTGTTAAGTGTTTAGTGTATGAATGTCAGTGAATGAAATAAGGAAAATGTTGAACTAAATAAACTGATGTTAAAGTTTTCTTTGCATTATGTTGTCAACCTAATGAAGTCAGATTATTCTGATTATCTGCTGCTATCAGACAATAATTTAAAAAGTGCTGATAATTGGGAAACAAAGGAGGCAACTTATCTGATTGCTTTCAGCTCATTGTATTTAAAGTTTCCAAGACAGCACAGGAAGGAGAAACCCATGCAGACCCTAGAGATATCTCTTGGGTGAAGAAACAGACTGTGAGGTTCAGGAAAGACTGGCATGAATGCTCTGAGGGAGAGACCTCAAGATCCACAAGAAGTCTCTTGTGAGTCTTCATTGATCAGCTCATGCATGTGAGGAAGTAGCACAAGGCTAGGGAAATACCTGTCTAAAAGAATCAGAATTCTCAATGGGGCTTACATAGTGCCAGGAATAATTTGTACCTTCAACAGCCAAAGTAGAAAACTTCATAATTGATAGTGGACACTGCTGAGAGTAGTTTTACCTCCACAACAGTATGAACATAATTCCTTTACCCTGCTAACCTGAAAGCATTAAGAAACTTAACAATTCCTAACTAAATTAAACTTCAGAACAAAAATATATGTATAGGAATACAAGTATACCCAGCATTTGGCAACGTAATACTTATATAATACCTTGGATCCCACCAAATATTGCAGGATAGTTTCCCTACTACCATATAATATAATGGAAGCAAGATCTACTTCAATTCCTTTCCTCAGAGGAGAGGATCACTGAAGTTGTACTAGAACTGCAAAGAGGGAGGAAAATCTGACCTAGAATGAGAAATATCACTGAACAAAAATAAATGCTTATGAGGCTGAGGGGAAAAGGAGCTCTCCAACTATTCTGGTGGGACTGTAAACAGATACAACCACTACGGAAAGTAGTATTGAAATTCCTCAAAAAAAAAAAAAAAAAACCCTGAAAATTGGTATCCCATTTGATGCAGCTATACCTCTTCAGGGAACCTTCCCATAAGAGTTAAAAGTCATATATTATACAAAAGTGATTCGTGCATACCCATGTTTATGGCAGCACAATTTATAACAGCCAAATCTTGGAAGAAGCCAATATATCCAAAAACAGACGAAAGGATAAAGAAGATGTGGCATATATTAACAATAGGATACTACTCTGCCATAAAGGACAAATTTGAGTCATTTGAAGGAGAATGAATGTAACTTGAGAACTGTTATTCTTAGTGAAGTGAATCAGACACAAGTTAAATATCATATAGTTTCTCTAATATGAGAAAACCAAACCATAAAAAAAGAGATGGAAGAAAGTAAGAAAATGGACTATGTGGAGAGGAAAAAGGAAAGTGGGGGCCGGTGAGAGTGTGAGAAAGCGAAAAGGATGTGATAAGTAAATTAAAGATAAATTAATTAAAAAATCTCCTCCCCAACATGGAAAAAATTGGCAAAGTAGATGAGACAAATACAAAACAAAATCAGAATAATCTATTTAAATCCAACTCTTAAAAAAATGTTTTCATACCATTAATTGTAACAACCTAGTTCTGTCAGGTATCTTGTTTAACAATAGCAAATTAGAATTTTTAAAGAGCCTAATAAAAGAAAACTTGTAGTTTTTAAAAACCTGCTTGTTGACTGATGGTACATATTGAAGGCTTTTCAAAAAGTTTTATTTTGAAATATGTAGAGGATTTGAACCTCTCCTGATTTTTTTTTTGAAATTCTTTATTTTTAAAACCTCAAGTATCTTCACAAATATAAGTAATTTGTAATGTGTATAATGAAAACATTCAGATACGTACTTCTTATGTATTGATTTTTCTTTTGTAGATGGTGATGCCCAGTCACTTAAGGAGCATCTTATTGATGAACTGGATTACATACTGTTGCCAACTGAGGGCTGGAATAAACTTGTCAGCTGGTACACACTAATGGAGGGTCAGGAGCCAATAGCACGAAAGGTACTTTTGGAAATAGCAATACAGTTATGTTTCTGGAATAGTTCAGATTTTCTTGTCATCACAGAATCATGAAGTTTCAGCACTTATCTTGGGGAAAAAAGTGTTAGCCTATATTGACTCATCATTATCCTCATTAAAATTAACACATACAGAAGGTATGCTACATACTATTGACCATTCTGAGGACATTACATTTAATTAATCCACACAGAACACTATACAGAGTAATTATTATTATCCCCATTTTATATATGTGAGGAAATGATAAAAAGAAAATTTCTAAATTATAGTCTAAAAGTATTAAAAATGACCAATTGTCTTTACTTTTTGGAACAAAAGACTAAAACTTACAAGTGTTGCTATATTAGAATACCAAATACTTGAGACAAAGAAGCCAACCTCACGTAGTATTTGTCATCTAATTTAAATAGTCTAGTTTCAATATCAGTCCTTGAGAATTAAATGCATTAAACCAATTAAAGAATTTCCTGTGTGGCTGTGGAACAATTCTAAAATAACTACATCCCCAGGATAAAGGAAAAATCTGTGCCCAGAATATCTTCAAATATATTACTTAAGTGTTTTCTTCTTAAACATATGACACATTGTATGTTGCAAGCTTTCTTATAATACTAGATCGACCAATTTTATTGCCATTACTCTTTTAAAGAGACCATATTGAAATTTCTTAGAATCTGTGTCTGAAAAAGTAAAAAAGAAAACAACCCATTAAAAGTTCACACAGGCTGCCAAAAAAAGTTTAAAGTCTTTTAGGAGGTCATACGTATATTTTAAGTAAGGTAAATGGAATTTACCTAATGAGTAAAAGAGTTTAGAGGCTCTCCCTGTTCCACATTTAGTTACATCCTCAGTCCTTGGAGATGTAAAGATGAATCTTCCCATCAGCAGGTCTTGGAAATCATATTTTTATTACAGTCTGTAATAATGAGGCAGATAGAACTCACAGGAGTAAGTAGACCTATATTACAGTTTGTTAATTCCATCATTGAATTTTGCCAACCTTGAATTACAGTGAAGATTTTAAGGATTGTCAGATGCCTTTATATTAGAGAATCTTGAGATTGATGGTACAGAAACCAAGTTGGATGTCTTCTCAGGCCTCAGATAATCTCCAAATGTTTTGTTTATGTTGTCAGACACTCAAAAATCTAACAGTAAAATGGACAGAACCAAGAAATATCGTGGAACCAAAGTCCATGATAAATGATAGATAATATATGTAAACAGATCCAGTAAAAATCCAGTTACAGATGTTGGTATCAGAGAGAAAGTTTAAACTACTGTGCTTGTTATGATAAAATATAAGACAATTAAAAGTAGGGCAAAACTCTTAAAGAATTAAGTACAGTTCTAAAACTAGTAATATAAAAAAAAATCTCTTAATACTTGGATATAAAATGCTAAAGGGAATTGAGTAATTTGTAACCTAATGATATGTCTAAACTTTAGAGAGACAAAAGAATGGAAAAATTAAAAGCATATGTGGATTACAGTGGATAAAGTTTAACCTACATGTGTACATGTGATTGGAACCTTAAGAAGAGAATAAAAGGACAAGGTGGAACTAATGTCTATGGAAGTGATAGCTGAGAACTTTTCCAGCTGAGAAGTACTGAAGGAATACTGCTAATTCCAAGCTGAAAGAAAATAAAACCATAGCAAACAAAAATTTTGAAAAGTAAGGGCAGAAAGATATTCCTGGTAGTAATCTGAGATAAGGATATCAGAGTAAGGCAAAGTAAGGACAGGACGAAGTGACTTCTCAATAGAAACTGTGGAAACAGGAAAACAGTGGACAGTGGACTGTCTTCAGTATGTTTAAAAAAAACTTTTTATAAAACTTTAAACATTAAATTTGAAAAATGAGCAAGATTTCATTTGGGAAGTGGATCATGTAATCTCTTTAGTTTTCAGGTGAGTAAAGCTCTAGTTCATAGCTTGAGATCAACCTCATGAAAGACCCCAAGGCAGATAAATCCAGTTCAACTGTTCCCAGATTCTTGAGCCAACAAACAAAGTTTCCTGTGTTAAGATTCTAAGACTTGGGGAAATTTATTACGCAAAAATAAATAACCCATACTGATTTTGATATCTGGATGTAGGGTTCTAATGGAGCTGGGAAGTGGGTAGAAACTCTAAGGTGAAAGCCTAAAGAGCTTTGAACAAACTAGCAGTAGAATTTGAAACTGAGGAAGTTGCAAGTGAAGACTTAAAGAAAAAGTGGGGAAATCTTGGAAATCAGATAGAAGTAATCTTTGTCATATAGAGACAGAAAATTTAGCAGCATGTCACCTGCTGCAAACTGAAAGGTTAAAAAAAAAAAGAGGAGCTGATAATCATCTACCAAACAGAAAGTAGTGCTCAGATATTTCTTACACTGTTTATAATTTGTTATGAGAAAGAACCTAAAGACAGGATTGTTAAATAAAATAGGGCCATGATTTACTATTTTTAAATGATTACCAATCCCTCTAGATTGAAATGATAAAGAAATATTTCTGAGCAAAAAAAAAGTCAAACTCAGAATACGCTCAAGAAAGCATAATCTAAAGTTGATGCCAACAAAGTGACTGTGAAATCACTTTGGAATGAGCAGAGGCACTGCCATGAAGTAGTGTTTAGACAGTAGTCCCTGTAAAGAATTTAAGATGTTCCTTAGTGAAGTTCTTCTCTTAATGAAATTAATAACCCCCTGCTAGGCCATTAAATGAATCCCAGTAAATTATAAATTATAGAAACTATTCAGTGCATTTTCTATCCCCACTGTGCTTAAGCTTGAAATCAGTAACTAAACGGTAACTTGATATCCCCCAGCTACCAAGAAAAGGGAGTAGAATACTTTTAAATAATCCTTGATTCAAAGATGAAATAAACCTGAAAATTATACACTTTGAAATTAAGTAATAACGAAATACAATTTTAAAAAGGAGCTAAATTATTCGTAGAAGGATGCTTAAGTTCATATTGAAAAATGATAGTCATCTTTAAAAAGGGAAATTAAATTTAATGAAGAAATATAAAGTAGACATGTTCAAATACAAACATTCTTCGCGAAAAGCATTGTGAAAGCAAAAGAACTGAATAGTTTTAAAAAGGACAAATGACCCACAAAACTGAAAATCCTTGTTTTCAGGCCTTGTTTACATTTGACAGCCAGTTTGTGTTACTTCATTAGTTCTCCTTTTATTTCATTCATTAATGTTTTGTATTTTTTTTTTCAGTGTTGAAAAGCAGAATCCTTTTTTTTTTTCTGTTTGATTTGCTGGTATTTTAAAATACAACTTCATTTTTTGGTCCACAAATAACTGGTTTCTATGTTGACTTTCAAGTACTTCACTAAGCTTGCTTATAAATTTTTTGTTATTAGCACACATTTTTGTAATTTCAAATCCATACAATAGTTCTTTTCTTTGTCAGTTTTTATCATTGCTTGTATTCATCCTAACTCCAAGAACTAGGTCTAATTTGCTCTTCACCAAGTGTAGGTGTTCAGTAAGTGCTATGATACTAAATGTGGCCAGCTCCTTTCAAATACTGAATCTATTATTAGGCCTAGTGTTAGTGATTGTATTATAGTATCAGATTTCTTTAGAAGTTACTTTTCTCTTTCCACTTTTAAAGTAGGGAGACATTTGAAATATAGTAAAGTTTTGGTAAAACTTGCATATATAGGTACAAAAAGTAGACTACATAGTGTATGTAATATTTGTATAAAATATCTTTACTGTTCACAGCAAAAATAAAGGAATAGAATTATTTTAATTCTGTGTAAATGTGTTTCTTTTGCAAACTTTGTAAAGAGATTTTGTCTTCATCGTAACTGGCAATTAATAAAAATATTTTTGTGTATCCAGAAGTCTTAAATTTGAACAAGGACCCAGATTTCATCTGATGCTGTCTCCTTATTTATGACAATATAACGTCATTATAATTTACTTAAAGTAAAAAGTTTAGCTGTCTTCTGTAATTCTGAACAAAAAGTATGTTTTCTGAATATTCTCCCTTGTAGTAATTGGATAAATATAATAACACTATACTTTGCTTCTTATAAGCTTGTTTCTTCTTGTTACAATATTCATAGGCATCAACTTCAAAGGTTATTTTCAATACAAATATTTTAATGAAGGTCAGAAGCTTTATATAAACAAAACAATTGCTGTATGACCATAATGACACTGATTTATAAATATAATAATAATTTTTTTCTGCTGTGGTGCTATAGTTTTCAAGCTTTGATAGCACATAGAGTATGGTCTTTAAAATAAAAATAGTTTGAGAACAAACTCATTTCAAAAAAGGACCAGCTTGTCAATATACTGCTTTTGGAGTACTAAGATATAATTATAGTAGTAGTGATGATACAGCTTTTAACAGTCTGTGTTGTTGGAGAGAAGGCAAGAGTTCTCTGTTTCAGTTCTGTGGGTTTTGAAATAAACTTGATGTTTTACTTGTATTTAATATTACTGACTTTCCGACTAATCAGTTACCAGGTTCTTTCCAGGAAAACATATATTAGTATTCTGGAAAGTGATTCTCAATTTTTAAAAAGATGCTTGGTTAGGAAATGCATTCATGAATATAAATTATAGAGGAATTTTCTTATTTTTTTATTTATTTTACCCTACTCTTTCTTTGCTATTCTTGGATATTCAGTTTGCCTTTTTGTCGTCTGTATAGATGAGGCTTGCTGTTTACCTCATTAATGACCAGTAAGTTCCCTAATGTAAATTATTTTTTAATTCTACTCAGATGTTGAGTCATAGAGCTGAAATTTCTGATAAGAATATTTGAATCATGTTATTTACTACTTAAATACAGCTGCCAGTAATCTTATTGTATTAAATGTTTTCCAAGCATAGTAAATTAGCAGAAGAGATATAAAAGAAATAGTTATAATTTATTTTTTAGTTTTATAAGTAGGTAAATAGTTCTTTAACAAAAGGAAAGACACAAGCTGTTACTGGTTTTAGTAACTTGTGACAGCAAAGTATAAAAATTCTCATTGGATTATAAAACAAATACCAAAATATACTATTAAAATTTTTGAGCTGAAATAATTTTTCCTGCAAGAGAGAGTTTGTGAATACTATATTGAATTGATGTAAACTTGTAAGTACATCAGAGTCATTTGGAGCCTCCCTTTTGCCATATTTGTCTAATGTATCACATATCAAGCTGCTTACTATTTTCAGAAACAGTATTCATGACTGAAATCCTACAGTTAACCTTTAGAAGATCAAAAGGAAATAACTTATTTAAAAGGTGACCCTAATATATAAGTACTTTCTCTTTTTATACTTTATTGCTTGCATGTTTAACAGCCTTTTTTTTCCCATTTGTTGTGTAGAATTACTAAGTACGCATGTAAAGGTCAAGCAAAGTCATTTTAGAATGAAACTAACATATCGGTTACAGAGCCATAGCTGCATATTTTGGCAATGCTAATTTAGAATTACTATTTTATAAGATTTATTTTAACAAATTGACAATACAGCCTTTATTATATCACATTGTATAAAACATTTTAAAGATTTGCTGTGTGAGATCACTATAAAAATCTAGAAAAGTTTGTATCTTTAGCCAGAGCCATAATTGTATATTAATTTTACATATATATATATATACACACACACACACACACATGTATTATAGGAAATGTAAATATATATATAGTCACTTTGAGTAGAGTATTTAAAGACAGAATGTATTATAGTTTACCAGAGTATCTTTATAGATCAATAGAGTGCCCCATCAAGCTCTGTTATTGTCTTAAATCTTTAAATCATGGTTATTGAAATCTGTTAAATACTGAAATTTCCACAAGTTTTTCTTTTTAATTTTCATCTGTCTACTACTATTTGTTTTACATTCATAGGCTTAAATAGTTAAATGGTTTCCATTAAAGATTTGCAGTTCTTTTCTGTGTCTTCTTTAGAGAAAGATACTGCTATGAGAATGAAATATATTGATAAAGGTGACTGATTTGCTTCATTTTCAGGTGGTTGAACAGGGTATGTTTGTGAAACACTGCAAAGTAGAAGTGTATCTCACAGAATTGAAGCTCTGTGAAAATGGAAACATGAATAATGTTGTAACTCGAAGATTTAGCAAAGCTGATACAATAGGTAAGGCAGAATCTGGTCTCTTTTAAACGATTATTGTTCGATATCTTTGTTTTATGTTACTGGGCAAATAACTGTTTTAAGGGTTTATTCAGAAATACTAGATTCCCAACCAAGATTTAGTGCCTTAGCTTATAGTTGAATTACCGTTCTTCACTCCTTTCTGCATTGAAATGAGCTTAGTATTTGTGCCATTTCACTTTGTTAAAAAAATTGAATTGTCATTGTTTTAATTTGGTATTTGAAAATTGCATGCCATGTTTATACAAAATATAAAGCATAACTTTAGGTACAAACTTGCTTACATAAAACTTGGACAGGTGGCATGGAAAATGGCTGTTGGTTATTTCCCTTTTCCCATTTTGTTCTTTTAGACTTTATATAAAGGTAAAAAGCCAAGGGAGCAGGCTTAGCATCGTTATGACACAGAATTTTTTTTCTTCAGTAGTAAATTAGGGAATCAGTGGATCTGCCTCTCTCTGTGTATTTATCTTTACATATTTACACATTTTATTGCTTGTAAAAGTTTTTTTAAGTTAAAATCAAGAATATGTAGAATAAAGTTTTAAAATTATGACTTTAATGAAGTTAATAAAAAGCTACAGTGATAGATTTGCTTTTTAATCTGTATGTATTACAAATATTAAAATTAATCAAATGAGAAATTTTAGGGCTTTATGCTTGTATTTACCATACAGCTTAGCAATTTGGGCACTTCACAGAAATATTCTTTGTTGACTCTCAACAACCATGTGTCCTCATATCATTGATGATGAAGGTTAGACATAGAACCCACCTTTGTTCAACTTGGTAACACATGGTAGAGCCAGTACTTTACCTCTATAGACAACACTTTTATCCCAGAATATTATCTCTTAATTGCTGTCTTACATAGTCTGTGCATGTGAACATATGTTTATTTTGAAGATACTAATTGAATTGATTTTGTATTTCTGAAGGAAGTCGGTTTTGAAACAAAAAATTTGGATAATAAAATTCAGATATCTATTGTGCCCTTTTTAAAGTCTTTATTGAAAATAATCAAAAATCTGTGTACATGAAATTATAGCTATATACATTATATCAACAAATCCAACTTGTATTATTTGTATGAAATACAAGTTCCTGCTTTGTTGTTACTAAATGAATAAATAAATAAAAAGTTTTATTTGGAGTATTATCTACATTAATTTACAATAAATGTAATAGTAACCTTAGGCAAGATCTACATAATTTACCATATCAGGGTCAAGGTATTCACCTGTGAATATTCTTTCCCTAAACTACATATTTAGGCATTGACCTTTTTCTAGTAAGATCAATAAAATTCAATTTTTTATTTAAGGCTAACCACTAAAATAGTATTTGTGCTGAAACTTCTTGAAAATGTTTTGTTTATAAGATCTGTTAAGAAAATTGGCTAAAATTCTTTTAAATATTCCCACTAAAATGAATACTATAACAATCTTTTCATATTAATACTTTTTGCTTATATATATATACTTTTTAAGTGGATATTAGCGATGGATTATCATATGGAAAAATAAAGGAATGCTTTTAGTCCCTTGAAATTTTCAGCTCAAGAGCTCTGAACCTGCAACAAACCCCAGCCACCCATTCCCGTTCCCATTTTAGACTTGCCACTCATTCTTTAATGATGTCTGATGATTTCCCATTGCCAACTCTCATGGTAATTTAGGAGACTTCCATCTTCTTATCCTGCCAGCAAAATGTAACACAACAGATTACTTTTTCAACTAGAAACCCTTTCTTTGATGTGACTTGCTGGGTGTTTCTCACTGACTGTATCTTCTCAATCCTTGGTAAAATACTCTATATTCATGATCTCAAGACCTTAGAATGTCTCCGTGCTCCTATCTAGGGTCTCCTCTCTTTTCTTGGTGATACCTAGCTTTAATTAACTTCATTGTGTTGATATCTTCAAATTAATATTCTCGACCCAAAATGATTCCTAATTCCACTTTTGACCATTCTTTACTTGAATATCTGACAAGCACGTCAAGCATTTCATTATCATATATAAAAGTAAACTCTCTTTTCTTCTAGACCTGCTTCTCTGGAATTGCTCCTTCTTGCAGTTGCTCTGGCCAAAATCCTCGTTGTTACTTTGATCCTTTTACTTTACTCCCTGGATGTTAACTAGCAGCATCTCGTAGCGGTGCTTCCAGAATCTGCTTTCAGTTTGATCAGTTAGTACTGCTTCCCTGTGTGTTGCCTTAGCTTAGATGGCTGCAGTAGCCTCATCTCTCCCACCCTTCCTCCTCACCTTGAGTGTGTTCCTCATCAGCAACAGTGAATATAGAGAGTGTCAGTCATACCGCACCTTACCTCTCCTAGCTCCTCTGTGACTTCTCTTCTTATTCAGAATAAAAGTACTGTAATAGCTCACAAAATTCCATACAATTCTACAGAAGTACTTTATGATATCATTTCTACATAAGTTATTGTAGTCATACCAAATAGATGTACCGAATCATTCTGAAGTATGTTGGGCTAATCCCCGCCACAGTATCTTTTCATTACTTTGTTCTACCTGTGATGTTCTTTTTCTTTATTTGATTAGATTATAAACTTCAATGAAGATGAAAATTATATATAAATATGTATTTGTATACAACATGTAAATAACAAAATATGTCATTATGATGTTATGTCTTCATAGGAAATGGTAGTGAGAATAAATGTCAAAATGTTAGCTGATTGTTTCTTGATGGGCTTTAATTTATGATATGAGTAAAAACTTTCTGCAATCAGAGAAAAATGTGTTCGCTTTTATAGAAAGACTATGGCCTTCTTTCTTGCCTTCTTCCTTTCACCTTTCTTCATAATGTTTTGTTTCTTCATCTGAGTGCCATTTAGACAGTTTGTTCATTTTAGAGAATGTCCACAATATATTATGAAATTCTTAATAAAAAGAACAAGTAGAAAAAAAATACAACCTTTCTAAGATAGAAAGCAATTCTGATAGCTTGCTTTGTGTAATTATTTAGATATTCTAGTTATTTGACTCATGATCTATAATCAGCTGTCAGTTATACTACTAATATATGCCAAAATCAGAATCTCGTTTATTACAAGAGTATTATGGAACATTAAGTACCAGTTGGGCATGAATAGAACATAAGAATGAACATTAGGGTAAGGGCTAAGTTTATGTATAGCAGGTACACAATTTTAAATTTCTTTAGAGAATATATATTTTTAGTATTTTATATTTTCCCAAAACAAGGCAACTATTCTATATTTCATCATTATGTCATAAAATATTTTAATTATAATTTTCTTGACTCTGTGGGCTAGTTATGGACCAAAATTCGATATCTGTTATAGTATCTGATATTTAAAGATTCATCTCACCATAGAAACTTCAATGTAATTGTATTTATTCTCTGAAATACATAGAGAATCCCTTGTTGAAAGCTCCTCATGCTCAAAAAATAAAGGACTTTCACTCTATAAGTGAATTTAGGTATAAGAAAACTATATATTTTTACTTTGAATATAAGAAATTTTGAGTAATATCAACATCAGAGTAGGTAATTTTTCACTATGTCCATGTATCTTAGTTGGTTATTCTAACTATGTATTGTTTAATACAAATTATTCTTAAACTGATTATATTATAAATAAAGCATCTCAATCTGTGGCATCTCTTAATCATACTTGAATGTCTTATATTCTCATAAAATGTATTCTATATTCAAAACTTAAGAGTTTCTCCTGTAAGACATTATATTTTAATGTTCTGTGAATGAACTGTTAACTTTTAAGGTCTTAATTTCCTCAAAAAGTATTGTTTTTTTTTTCTCTTTAAACAACACAGATGGTCTTTAAAACTCTCTTCATTTTTTCTTTTTTATGTATTTTTATGTACTCATACATTTTTGCTATTCTGTCCTTATTTTTAATTTAGAGTTTTTACCATGGTAAGCATTTAGTTCTTGTTAGTATATTTTTAAGTTTTATTTTATTTATTTATCTTTCCTCCTTAAATCTAGATACAATTGAAAAGGAAATAAGAAAAATCTTCAGTATTCCAGATGAAAAGGAGACCAGATTGTGGAACAAATACATGAGTAATACATTTGAACCACTGAATAAACCAGACAGCACCATTCAGGATGCTGGCTTATACCAAGGACAGGTATTGTTTAGTAATGTTTATTTTAAGCATATTACATATGGAAATTTTGGAACTCAGAAACTATAATGAATATTCTATATTATATGATGGGTTCTGTTGTCCATGGCTTCATCTTTTAACTCTATCCCTGGTCGTCAGTAACAGTAATTTATTTTTCTTTTTTCCCTCCATTTTATTGATATGTATATGTACAAAATGTAAGGTTTACAATGGAGTTGAGCTTTTTGTGCACATATGTATCTTGTCATGCTGACAAGGGCTTTCCCACTCTCTTTCTGAGTAACAGTAATTTCTGATTCCCTCTTTGAGCTTAGGAATAATATGCATCTTAAGTAGAAATTATTTTTAAGTTTTTCAAATGTTAATACTATGATTCAGGCTTTTCATAAAGTACCAGTGAGTTATTATTTCTGTCTCTGCAGGCTGTAAAGCCTCATTTACAACTGTAACTGCCATTGTAGTAAGTAATAGGAAGGCAGCTGAAAATAATGTATAAACAAATGGGTGTGGCTGTCTTACAATAAAACTGTTTTTAGCAATGTAGCAGTCTAAGTGAACTGTAATTGACCAATCCCAGTTTGGTCTGTTGTGATAAAATTCAAAGAAATGAATGAATGAAGATGTTTAGTCACGATCAACTATTTCTACCTTCTGAGTATCTCTTGGCGCGCTCTCTCTCTCTCTCTCTCTCTCTCTCTCTCTCTCTCTCTCTCTCTCTCTCTCTTTCTCTTTCACTCTCAATCTTACCTGTCGTATTCTCCAATTTCTTTGTATCCATTTAGTCTCATCTGTGCCTGAATATGTATTCTGAAGTGTAACTCTAATGATTTCCCTTTCCTGGTTTATTAAATCCAGGCTTTTTAACTGACTCTGCAAGTCACAGTTTTACTTCTTTTCAGTTCTTCCAGTGTCTCATGGTTATCCTTGCCTTGTGGTTTAAACTCTCACATTACCAAGCAGAACTACTTAGGGTTCTCTGAGCACACTGTACAGTTTCATGGTACTACACTTTGCACACATCATTGCCTGGTGTATTCTTCTTCCGATTCCCTATATCAATCCAGAAAAATTTTTGAACATCCAGATATTCAGATTATCAGTTCCATCCCATCATGTAAGGTATACCAGATAAGATTATTCATCCTACACATTCCAATCCAAATGTCACTTCTGCTGTCCAGTCTTTTTCTCAATATCCTTTGATTTTTTTCTACTTTCAAGAAAATTTCCTCCTTTTCCTTCCATAATGGTTTATGAATGTCTTTTGATTATTTGCTGTATACTTTATTGTTTATTACACTTGGACTACAAGAGTCTTGTTTTGATTAGATTTTATGTTTTAATATTTTTGGTACCTAATACAGTGTTTACTGATCTAATCAATCTATGAAATTTTTGTTTTATTCCATTTTATTTAAAAACTTACTATTAACATTATTGTTATGATAATTCTGAAAAAATTCAGAGACAGATGAATTGTTTTTTAGCCTACCTACTATATGTCAATTGTCATACTTACCAATTAGTGCAACTCTAATATTATAGATTTTTAGGCTTATAGTTAAAAGGAAAGTTACCTGATTGAAGCAGAAATGAGGACCTTGGAATTCTAACAGTTTGCCAATACTTTCCCTAGCTAACCAGCCCTGTTTTTTTGTTTTTCACTAGTCATAGGCATCTCTCCTTCATAACCATCCATTTGAACTTGAGGTGGCTCTATGAGTAATCTTTGAAATTTTACAGAATTATTTTTAAAAATATTTTCATTGAGCCTATGAAATAGATGTTACTCTCCCTGTTACATACAAAGCTGAAGCTTTGCTGTACTAGGAGTTCCACACATATAGTTCCAGCTGTTTCGCAAAGCTGAGGGAGGCTGGTTACTAGTGTGAGGTTGGCTTAGGCAAAATTTTTTAAAAAAGGACTGGGATGGCAGCTAAGCCCTACCAGGCAGAGATCCTGGGTTCAAACTCTAGTACTGCAAAAGCAAAACTGAGGGTTAGAAAAGTTAAATAATTTGGTGTTCTTGATAGTTAATTATCCTGCTGTAAATGAGAATAAAGTAGCTTTATAAAATTATCCCCAGGACTTTTGACTTACTAGTATAGAAATGATTCAGAGAGTATACATTACATCTATAGATGTATAGAAGTTCTTCTCTAAATCTGGTAAATTAGGTAAGCACTGTACTGGATTTTTTAACAAAATTGAAAGTATCCTCATTTAAAAGTATGAAAAAGATACATTATTGAAGTATTTGCCTCCCCAAACTTGTGGGGCTTTTCCCGTCTCCATATTATATCTGTAATTAAAATTTTGAAAATTATGTTTAGCCTCAGGTAAAGTTTTAACAATAAGCAAAATTTTATTCAGAAATAATATATTTAAATAAAGGAGTGAATATTAACTTTCTGATAGCCTTTTAATATTAATGTGTGGCTATAACACAACAGGTGTCGAGTACAAAGACAGTTAAATCTAAAGTGTTACGATTAAACAATATTAAATAAATGAAAATTTCTGTAGCTAAACATTCTTGTTCCATAACTGATATGATCATAATGTTCATGTAGATTTGTATACTGTTTATTTGGGTCACTGTAGTTACAAGTTGTAGTAAAGAAGAAAAGCCTTCTTCAAAAGTTATAAATCACTGACAAAACAGTTTTTATAAATCTTTAAAAGTTTGTGAAACCATTGGAATGATAATTAGCAAGTTGAGAAAATGACTGTTTGGTAGGTAGGAAGAGGAAAGTGATCAACAAAAGTTCAAGATGGTAGGTACACATTCGAGTTATCCATTATATGCTATGCATATATCACTGAAGTCTTCTGATATTTAAAGTGTTATATTCTTTAAAGTCAGCTAATATTTTGATTAGTACATACTTTCAACAAAAATTCATAGATTTTTTGAATCAGTATATATCACATCAATTCTGAAGGGAGCTTTCATTTACAAATTGAATATTTACAAATGGTTTGAAAATGTATAGTACACAAAAACATGTTGCCAAAAGTATGTAGATTGCAAAATTGCAACTATAATACAGAGTTCATAAATCTACATTTGCAGAAAATATTCTTTGTTTTGTAGTACATTTTATTTATTTCAAGTTATATTGTATATTTTACAGTTAGTTCATGGAAATTTAAGTATTAACTTCATATTGATGCTACCATGAATTTTTTTGTTGATTAAATTCTTTTTTTCTCTGCACAGACTGATCCATAACGAAAACTAGCAGGCTTTTAGTTTGGAAACCATAGGGAAGGATTAAAAGAATGTATAAGTTATACAGTGATAATGTAGATGAACTGATTTCAAAGCTCTAATGAATGACCTATAATCTATAACTAGGAATTGTCTGTATTACATAATAATAGCTAAGATCTTGCATCATTGTGTTTCAAAAAAACTACCACGTAACTACCAGTTGAATATCTAAATTATTTACACAGTCCTGTCACAGTCTACCAGTTGAGACAAAGACAGAACCTCAAAGACAAGGTACTTACATTTTATTTATTAGCTGTAAACTTTTAAGCTAATGGTTTCACATACCCTCTTTTTTAGTATCAGTTTTGACTTTCGTTGTTTTTTGTTTGTTTGTTTCTATTTGTTTTGCAAACAGCTAGAGACAGCAACAGGAGCACCTGGGGCATGTATAATATTAAAAGAAGAATAGAGACTCTTCCAAAGACAGTTTTAAACATGACCATGTCACAGGTGCTTGTGTATGCTCAGACTCATCAAAGTGTATACAGTGGATGCAGTAGTTTATTTTTTCCCCATTTGACTGATATGTATTAGTTGAATTTTATCTCCCCTTCCCAACTTTTCACTTAAAATGCAGATAACTGTTCACTTTGTCTATTGTTGTCTTTTAAATAATTACAGAGTTACTTTAATTTTCTAACATATTTGGCTTCTAAAGCTGTTTCAGCTTCAGCGTTACAGAAAAGCACCATTTATTGTGTCATATTTGCAGGTGTTAGTGATAGAACAGAAAAATGAAGATGGAACGTGGCCAAGGGGTCCTTCTGCTCCAAAGTAAGTGCTCCCATATATGTGGCTTATTGCATGGTTTTGAAGCCTTTGGTTTCAGATAATGAAATCCCGAATGATAGAACTTAAGTATATGTAGTAAAAATATATTTTTAATGGTTTAATATGTACTCTTAGAGAAGTCATCTAAGTTTGCACTTTAATTAATGTGCTACAATTTAAAAAGCTTCCAATTTAAATACTTTAGAATGAAGTATAGTATAAATAAATGTGCTGCTTTGTCCAAATTAATCATATGTGAAAGTAATACTTTTATGTATTTAAGTAAATCCTCAGGGCCTGGTGGCATAGTCATGTAATTTTAGCATTCTGGGAGACTGAAGAAGGAGGATCACCAGATTGAGGCCAGCCTGGACAACTAAGTGAATTAACAAGACCTTGTCTCAGACCAAGAAAAAAAGAAAGAAAGAAAGAGAGAAAGAAAAGAAAAGAGAGAGAGAGAGAAAGAAAGAAGAAGGCAGCTCTATACTTCTTTATTTAAATCTAGCTTGGTGTAAAGCTCAATACCTAATACCACGACCAACACCACAAAAAAAAATTTTAGAATGGAAAAAGTAAAGATAATACTTGGAATATTAAGAGTAGTTTTTCTTAGTAAATACGTGAGGTAATAAAGATCTTTTTACTGTTTTAGAATTACAACGTCTGCACTCCATTATTAGATATACTTAAAGTTATTTGTGTTGAGAATATGGCACATTTGTCACATTATCTCTGTAGAGTTGAAAGACATACACTGTGATCAGATACATTTATATTGCTTTAAGAAATGACTAAGTGTAAAGTTTTAGAATTTTGACTTTTCTCTAATGAGAGCTTATGAACCATATTTTGAAACCTCCCAGATAATTATTTTTATTTCAATTAATAATTTAGTTAAATACTAGGATAGTCAATAAAAAATGTCTTAGTACTTAATTGCTTTTAGAACTAAAACACACCTTTATGTATGGTTTTCTGTTATTTTTTATCTTGTGTGAATTTTTCTGTTTAAAATTGTTACTAGAAGACTCCTAAATGTGCTTATTATATGGACATGATTTTTGTTCTTACTCTACTTAATTGGATAAGGTACAAAGATAGAACTTGATGTAACAGAAGAATTTGTAATAAAAGATGTTAACAACAAGGGTTGAGTTACATAGTTTTCATAAGTAACTATTTGGAAATTAGGGGTATTTCCTTTGTGCAAGGAAATATTCAAGTCTTTAGATCAGAACCAATAGTTTTTCCTAAACTTGTGTTTAGATGCTTTTGTACTTGCTTTATTTTTAAATTAAAATTTTGAAATTGCAAAATTGTCTGTGGGTCAATATAGAAATAGAATTCCAAGTACTTAAAGTCTTGTTTTCTAAATGAAATTACTTATTTTCACCTGAAAATTTTTTTCTTTTTCTCTTTTTGCACAATGTCTTTACTTTTGTGTGCTCTAAAAACTATAGTACTTGCTTATTTAAAAGAAAAATTTTCTCATAACTTCAAATCATATGCATAGAATAAATATTGGTAAATAGGGGCTGGAGGAATGGTTCAGCGGTTAAAGTGCTCTATGTCAAGTCAAGCGTTAAGTACCGGAGTTCGATTCCCCAGCACCACATAAAAACGAGGCGTGGTGGCACACGCCTGTAATCCTAGCACTCGGGAGGCTGAGACACGAGGATTGCCATGAGTCCAAGGCCAGCCTGGGTTCAGGACCAGCCTGGGTCACAGAGCAAGACCCTGTCTCAAAAAAAAAAAAAAAAAAAAAAATGGTGAATAAAATCACAGTGTAAGTGCATAGAAGTATAGCTAAGATTACAGACACATACTACCATGCCCAGCTAAAGCTAAAAGAAAAAATTGGGGAGAATATCAATTTAAAGATCACAATATAATGTGAAAATTGATTTGATTATGTAACAAATTAAGGATATTTATTAAAAGAACCATATACAAAGTTAAAGATCAGTGTCCATTTTGGAACATCTAAAACCTCGAAGGAAATAGAATCTGTGATATATAAAGAACTGTTACAATTAACAGAAACAAAGAAAATAGCTTTAAAAATGATCAAAAGATCAGAGTGGGCAGTCTGTATAAGGTCAAGTGCTGACAGGTAGATTGAGAGGTATATAGACTCACTAGTAATCAAAAAATGAAAATTTGAAAGGTTGCTGATAATAGTATTGAGTAGGATGTAGAAGTCTTACGTACCAATGACAAACACAAACTGGAAATGTAGCAGTTTAGCATTTCTAGATTCTATATTACAATCAGTACTTAATTAGGAGTGCTGAATCCTTCTGACTCATTGGTCATGAGTTTTTATGCAGGTGCATAAAGATATAATCTTTGTAGCTGTGATGTTTATAATAATGAAGGCAGCCTACCTAAATGTCCATTTCTGGTAGAGTGAAATCCAAAGCATGAGATGTTAATAAAAATGGTGAGATGCTGAAAACTGGATGAAGCTTTAAAATATACAGTTCAAGGGGGAAAAAATGAGATTTATAATTTAGTACTTACTGTTCTGCGTATTTAAATCACAGAGCATGTTACATATAAATATAATTTAATACCAAAAGTCATTTGCATAAGAGATAAATTAGAGAAGGGAAAAGTTTGAGGATGTATCACTTTAGATATATAGTTGAAGCAAAGATATCTATTCTTTTTTTCTGAACTAATGGCAGCTTAACAAACCAAAAACAAATACAAGTGGAATGCTTGTGTATGTATTGAAATCACATTAGAAGCATAGATTCAATATCAGAGAGAATGTAATTTTTTAGATTTTTAAGGAAAACTTCAAGATAAGTATATACATATCTTTATCCTGTCTCTTAAAAAGCAACTACTGACCTTCAAAATGGTATGAAAATGCAATTCCTAATAAACTTCACTAACCTGGGATCTGTATAGCAATTATACTCGGTAGCATATAACCACTTTCTAACAAAAGTGTCAAAAGTCAAATGGAGTTGGAATAAAGTGATAGAATCACCTATACAGCTTATTAAACCCACCTTTCCCCGAGCCTCATTTCCAGAATTTCTGATTCAGTAAGTCTGAGTATGTGTCATTTGTAGTAAGCTCTTAGTTAATGCTTTGTTGGTCTAAGAACAATGCTTTGAGAAATTCTACAGGTAATGTTCTTGGCATGTACTGTTGTGGTCCCCATCTAACCAACAAAATATAAATCTTTATGGTGGGTCTGGGTTTGCAGTTTAAGTACTTATACATAAGAAAATTTAAGAATAATACCGGAGTAGGCATGTGTGAGACATGGTATCAAAAAATAAAATAAAATATGCAGTCCTATAGTCACTCTCTTCATTTATTCTTCCTGTGTGTGTATATATACATAAATATGTACATATACCTGTGTTTCTGTTTTGTTAATTAGCATGCTAACCCGAAGTCTGTATTAGGAATAAAAGAATCTAGCTAGTTGTGGTCCCGTGTACTGTAATCTCATATACTCAGAAGGCCAAGGCAGAAGAATTTCAAGTTTGAAGCCAGCATGAATAACTTAGCAAGAGCCTATTTCAAAATAAAAGGGCTGTGAGTAGCTCAGTGTTAAGAGCACTTACCCAGCATGCAGGAGGCCCTGGATTAGTCCCCAGTTCTACACAAGGAAAAGAAAGGGGGGAAGAGATTTCTAAGGAATCTAAGAACTATTCAAAGCTTTTTTGACTATATTTTTCTGCTAAATATCAATATAATTTTATCACTTTTATTTTTATATTCATGGTATAGATTTTAAAATACTAGCTGCTTATTTTTTAGAACATCCATTTCTAATCAAGTTTATAAGTACTTGATTTCTTGCAGCCTCTCAAAAATGTAATCTTTTCTAATGATATTTTAGAAAGTTTCCTCTAAGTTTTTTTTTCTTTCTGTTTAGATTTGACGATTTATTTTCCAAGAATGTTAGCATTAACTGTAGCCTGATATTTTGGCCAGTTAAATCTTGTATTTCTAAAAAAGGGTAATTGTAGAATCTTGTAGAAGGGGTCTCTAAAGGAGAAGAAACCTGTAACAACAACATAACTCTTACTTTACCAGAATATTTAAAGTTACTTTATTTACTACCCATGTCTTCTGAGGTGTGACTATTGAATTTTGACTCTATTGTACTTTTCTGTATTGTTACTTTTAGGTGTAATCATTTCAAAGAATGATTTTGAAATTAACATTATACTAAAATGTCTAAATTTTTTTCTGAAATAAGGAAAACTTTTCTCTTTTAAAGGTAGCGTTGGAATTTATTTCATTGATTTTCATTAGTTTTCCAAAACTATTAACAAAGACATGGTTAGGTATTTGATGAAAAGAAGCTGAATCTGAAGAGGATGATGATTCTGAAGAGGCTGGTGTTATTAAAGTCTAGAATACATCAGAGAAGAATTTACCATCAACCAGATGAGTAGCTGAAAAAAGTCAAGTGGAAAACTACATCAGTAATTTTTGCGCAAATATATTTCTCCTCCTATTTGTGGTATCTGAATGACAAAATCCCAATTGGTATCTAAATCTTTAAATATAAATTTAATCTAATGCCATAATAATGTTTTTACAGTACTCTGTGTCTGAAGGCTCTGTGGAATAGAGGAAGCACTTATAGATTATATTAAGAATTTCACATTTTTTCTTATTTTTTATTATTCTCATTAAAAAAGATACTGGAATAGGTTTTTTCAGAGAATTGAAAGTATGAGATAATAGAACAGCCAAGCAAAAGTGATGTTGTTAAAGATAGGGAACTAACAGTAGGAAAATAATATGAACTCCAAGTAGTAACATATACTTTTAGAAGGACATAAAATATATATTAACAGAAATGTAAAGAACAGTATATTAAACCTTGAAGAGTATTCCCGAGTAATGATACAAGACAAGAGGACCAAACAGAGGAATCATAAAGTTTCAAGAAAACTTGGAGCTTTTTCCCCTCATTTTTATTGGTACATACATGTGATACACAATGGTTACACTGAACTTAAAAGTTTTTGTGCATATATATCTCTGTGTGTGTGTGTGTGTGTGTGTGTGTGTGTGTGTGTGTGTGTGAACTTCACAATCCCTTCCCCTCCCTGTTTTTTTGTCCCTTGCACCCTCTGTCATCCCTCATAACTTCCAGTATCTCACCCTTTTGATTATTTGAATTCTAGATTTCTCGTATCAGAGAAACTTTCTGTGATATTTAACCTTCTGACTCTGACTAATTTCACTAAGCATGATGGTCTCAGGTTGTGTCCATTTGTATACAAATGACTCAGATCTATCTTCAGGAAAGAGTAGGACTCAGTTGTGTATATATACACACATTTTTTGTATCCACTGATCTGTTGGTGCATATTTCAGCATCTTCTACAATTTAATTCTTGTTAGTCATGCTGCTATAAATATGAATGTACTTGTATCTTTGTTATATGTTGATTTTAATTCTTTTGTAAAGATACTCAGAAGAGGTAACACTGGACCAAATGGAATATTCATTTTCAGCTTTTTGAGGAATCTTTATACTGCTCTTTCCAAAATGTTTCTTTAGAGTTCCATTGTCAATATACAAGGGTTCCTTTTTCCCTGCAGCCTTGCCAGTATTGATTGCTGTTCCAGTTACTGGTGTAAGCCGTTCTCACTGGGTTAGGATCGTATCTCAGTATTATTTATTTGCATTTCTCTAATGAATAGGTCGTTAAACACATTTTCATGTGTTTGCTGACCATTTGTACTTCTTCATCTGAGAACTGTCTTCATTTCAGTTGCTATTTTGGATTGGGTCTTTCATTTTGAGGGTCTGTTTTTCTCCAGTTCTTTGTATGTTTTAGCCTCCTGTCCAGGGTGCAGGTGGTATAAAAAAAGAAAAATCCCATTTTGTTTGTCTCTTCTCTCTGCTAATTCTTTCCTTTGCTGTGCTGAAGCTTTTCAATTTGATACAGTCTCATAAGTTGATTTGGGGGGTTTCTTTTGTATGAGGTATCCTGTTGAGAAAGTCTTTGCCCACTCTGACATCCTCAGGAGTTTTATTTGTGTTGTCCTCCGCTAGGTTCAGTGTTTCAGCTTTAATATCTAGGCTTTTAATCCCCTTACCTTAATGTTGGTACATAATGACAGGTGTGTGTCTAGATTCATTCCTTTGCATGTGGATCACCAGCACTATTTACTGAAGAGGCTATCCTTATTTTAGTGTGTTTTTAGCTCCTGTGCCAAAGATCAGATAGCTGAGGGTACTGGAGGTTGTCTCTGCATCCTCAGTTATGTTTCATTGGTCCTCCTGTCTGTATTTGTGTCAGTACCCAAAAGTTTTTAATCCTTGTTGCTGTGTAATAAAATTTATGTCTGGAATCCTGATGCCATCTGCTTTTGGCTTGTTACTCAGAATTGCTTTGGCTATTCTGGGTCTCTTCTGGTTCCATGTGAATTTTATGATTGTTTCTTCAAGTTCTGTGGGAAATGATGGTATTTTAACAAGCATTGTGTTGAAATCTTATATTCGTTATGGCAATATCATCATTATGACAGTATTCTGCCTAACCGGGAACGGAGGCTGTCTTCCATTTTCTAATGTCCTCTACAATTTCTTTTTACATTTTTCTTTGTAGAGGTTCTGCACTTCCTTAGTTAGGTTTACTCTTGGGTATTTATTTTTTTTAAGGATATATTGAGAATAGAATTATTCTTTTCACCTTTCTCAGTGATTTCATTGTTAATGTAGAGGAATGCTGCTGTGTTAATTTTGTGTTAATTTTGTGTTCTACAGTTTTGCTGGGTGTTATTTTTTTTGATTTATTTCCCCCCATTTTTATTAATACATGTATGTGATGTATACTGTTAACAATGAATTTGAGTATTTTGTGCACATATATCACATCAGCTTTACAATCTCTTCCCATTTTTGGCCCTCCTGCACCTTCCCCATTCCTCTTAACTCCCACTGTCACACCCATTTGGTTCTATAGGATGCCTGTATTCTGGGTTTCCCATACCAGAAAACCATGCGGTATTTATCTTCTGCATCTAACTCACTTCACCACTGAAGTCACCACTCTTTAACTCAGCTTCCTACCCCTAGGATAGGCTGCAGTGGCCATATCTTGATGAGCCTCCTCTCTGGTTCCAGCAGAGCCCTTTATTGGGATGATTTGCCAAAAATACCTCTTTTTTTTTTTGTATCTTAGTGTATCTTTGTTGAGTTTAACATGGCCTCACCCACCAGTCCACGTAAGAAAAACAATATAACAATGAAATTCATAAAGCTAGAAAATTTGAGAAAGCAAAAGAAGTTAAATTTCAAATTCCTTAGCTGAGTACTGAAAGGTAAATGTGCATTCAAAAGACATTCAGGTTATCATTACATCAGTCAGTTTTCTTAGGATAAATTAACATCAAAGACTGAATAATTGAATTTATACATTAAATGAACTTATGTCTATATCACAAGAGTGAATTACACATAAGCAATAGACATAATGACATACTTAGTTATTTCAGAACTTTTAAAAGCTTTCATGAATTATTTACTCACATTTTACTTATTGGAAACATTTTACCAGATTCGGTTTATTATTTTATCTACTTATCCATAAATTCATGCATACATAGTTTTTAAAGATTTTATACCAGTTCCCCAGATTGAACCATGATTTGCAAACTAATATACTCTAGATAGTAATTATGGGGGGGAGGTTTCACAGATTTTATGAGAAAGCTTATTACTGTTTTTGTAGGATACCAATCAAATGATTAAAAAGTATTGTTGTTGTTACACTTTCTCCTTAGATGATTCCTTTCCTCCATGTTCTTTGGTGCTGCTGTCTCTTTGTCTCTCAAAGATTCCTTCAAGTATTTTCTGTAGTGCTGGGTAGTGGTCACAAATTTCTTTAGGGGTTCTTGGTTATGAAAAATTTTCACTTCTATTTTCAGGGATAATTTTGCTGGATACAACAACCTGGGTTGACACTTGCTGTCTTTTAATGCTTGAAAGATTTTGACCCAGGCTCTCCTGGCTGAATTTGTTAATTATATTGAACAGTTTCATTTTGGATTTTTTGGGGGTCTCCTATGTACAGAATTTGCTGATGATAATCTGCAAATAAGGACAGTTTAACTTTTTCCTTTTTAATATGTATTCCCTTAATTTTATTTTCTTGCCTAATTCCTCTAACTAGGGTTTCAAGTATTATGTTGAATAGGAGTGCTAAGAGTGGACAGCTTTGTCACTGTTACTGATTTAAGAGAGTGTACTTTCAGATTTTCCCAATTTAGTATAGTATTGCCTGTAACTTTGCCATAAAAGGCTTCTGTCAGTTTGAGGGAAGGTCCACGTGTATTTATTTCCCTCTTGGTTTTTATCACAAATGGAAGCTGTATTTAGTCAGGAAACATTTCTGTGTCTATTGAGATACTTATGTGGCTTTTGTTTTTTTATTTATTTGTTTGTTTATTGTTTTTATTTATTTATTAATTGATTTGCCTATGTTGAACCATTCTTGCATCCCAGGAATGACGTTAACTTGCTCATTGTGTATGATCTGTTTAATGATATGCTGGATTCTACTTGCCAGGTCTTATTGAGGATTGTTGCAGCTACAATTGTTAAGGAGATTGGCCTATAGTTCTCCTTCCTGGTTTAATTTTTTGGAGGTGGGGGGTACCTGGTTAATGCCAGCTTCCAAAAACTAGTTTGTCAGTGGTCCTTCTCTTTGAATTTTATGGAACAGTTTGAGAAGCATTGGTCATAACTCTTCTCTGAAGTGCAGGTAGGATTTTACTGTCATTCCATCTGATCCTAGGCTTTTCTTTATAGGTAGAGACTTTATTATTGACTCATTTTCCATTATTATTTTGGGTCTATTCAGAGTTTTTACTTGAGGCTATCTCTGCATCCTCAGTTCTGTTCCATGGGTCAACCTGTCTATTTTTGTTCCAGTACCATATAGTTTTCTTGGGTGTTTAATTTTTTGAGGCGCAATTGAGGATGGGATTAAGCTCTTTCTCAGTTTATTCACTATTTGTGTACAGAAATGTCACTGATTCTTGGTATTTTGCAAGCTGCAGTTTGGCTGACTTTGTTAATTAAAGAGTTTTGTGATGGAGTTTTGGAATCTTGTCTGTAGATAACGAGTTCATCTAAACAATGATAATTTGACTTCTTCCTTTTCAGTATGTATTCCCATTATTTGTTCTCTTGCCTGATTGTTCTGGCTAGGGTTCTGAGAACTATGTTGAATAGGAGTGGTGAAAGTGCACAGCCTTGTTGTATTCACAATTTAAGGGGAAATGCTTTCAGTTTCTCCCCATTTACTATGATATTTGCAGTATGTTTCACATATAAGGCTTCTATCAGGCTTTTCATCATGAATGGATGATGGATTTTGTCAGAGGCCTTTCTGCATCAATTGAGTTGATCATATGATTTTTGTTCTTGCTTTTATGAATGTGGTGTATTACATTTATTAATTTATGTGTGTTAAGCCAACCTTACACACCAAGAATGAAGCCAACTTGATCATGGTGTATGATCTTTTTAATACCTTACTGGAATCTGTTTGCCACTTTCTTATAGATTGTTGCATCTCTTTTCATTAAGGCAGTTAGTCTGTAGTTTTCTTTCCTTGTTAAATCTTTTTCTCATTTTGGTGTCAGGGTAATGCTAGCTTTCAAAAAATGAGTGTGGCAATGTTTCTTCCTTTTCAACTTAATGCAACAGTTTGAGAAACACTGGTGTTAGCTCTTCTCTGAAGTATTGGTAAAATTCTGCTGTGAAGCCATCTGGTCTGTGTGTGTGTGTGTGTGTGTGTGTGTGTGTGTGTGTGTGTGTGTGCACTTACAGCTATCAGTTTCCCTCTTAGAACTGTTTTATTGTGTCCCACAGGTTCTGGTATGATGTGCTTTCTTCATCATTAAACTTAGGAAGTTTTTGATTTCTTCCTTGACTTCTTCAGTGATCCACTGTTTGTTCACTAAAGAGTTATTCCATCTGCATGTATTTGTATAGTTTCTGTGGTTTCTTTTGAAGTTAGTTTCCAAATTTATTCCACTGATCTTAAAGTAAGCAAAAAATTATTTCTACTCCTTTGTATTTAATTAAATATGCCTTATGGCATATAATATGATCTGTTTCAAAGTGTGTCTTGTGTTACTGAGAAAAAGCATATTCTCTTGATATTGGGTGAAACACTGTAGATATTTAAGTCCCATTTTTCCATAGCATGGCTTAACTGTAATATTTGTTAATTTTCTGACTTGTTGTCCTATCTGTGATAGTCAAATATTGAAGTCCTCTACAGTGAATGTATTGTGACCTTTTAAGTTAGTATTTTTTGTTTTACAAAATTGAGAGCCCCGAAGTTGGTAGCGCATATATCTTGATAATTGTCATTTCTTCCTGTTGAATTGATCTCTTAACCAGTAGATAAGAGTCCATCTTTGTGTCTCCTGATCATTTTTAAAATCTGCTTTGTGTGAGAATAATAGAGCTACCCCTACTTGTTTTCTGGGTCCAGTTGTGTGGAGTATTGAATTCCATCCTTTTATTTTTAGTCTCTGTGTTTCTTTATGGGCAAAGTGTGTCTGTTGCAAGCAGCAAATTGTGGGATTTTTGTTTTTTGTTCAAATCTGCTTTGGTTTTGTTTGATCTACCCTCTTATCAGTTCATTTTCTTTTTTTCTGCTGTTCCTTTTCTCTGTGGTCTTTGGTGCCATTGGTTTCCCTGAGTCCCTTAAGTATTTTCTGCACTGCTGGCCTAGAGGACATGAATTTCTTTAAGTTTTCTTTATCATGATATATTTAACTTCTCCTATTTTATTTATTTTAAAAAATGCTTCTCACCATTTGTATTAATATACATGTGATAGGTATTATTTACAATGAACTTTAATATTTTGTGCACATCCATATCACATCAACTTTACAATCTCTTCTCATTTTTTGTCCCTCCCTCATCCTCCTTGTCCCTTCTAACTCCCACGATCATCAATTTGGTTCTATAGAATGCCTGTATTCTGAGTTTCCCAAATCAGAGAAACCATACAATACTTAATTCCTTCTATTCTAAAGAATAGTTTTGCTGGAGATAGCAGTCTGATTTAATATTTTTGTTCTTCTTTCACTTAGACGATACGAGTCCATTATCTCCTGGCCTTTAGGGTTTGTATTGAGAAGCCTGGAATTATCCTGAGTTTATTATTTTTGTAAGATACTTTCTTTTTTAAGCTTTTAATATTCTATCTTTGTGTTGAATCTCTAGGATTTTAATTATTATGTGTCATTGGGAATGTTGTCTTCTGGTTCAGGTTATTAGAAGTTCTATAATACTTGCAGTGGCTCAATGTTCTTTTCCTAGACTTGGAATGTTTTCTTCCTTAATTTTATTAAACATTTTCTTTAAGACTTTCATTCTGTCCTCTGCTTTCTCTTGCACTCCAGTAATTCTGAGGTGGTTTTTCTCTGAAGCATCCATCAGCTGTTGCAAACATTCTCTTTCTTGCTCTTTCATTTTCCCATCCTTACTAATTGTATGATCCAGTTTATCTGACTTATCTTCAAGATCCAGTAATCTGTTCCTGAAGTATTCAACCTGGTTTCCCTGGTGGGTGGGTGGGAGAGAGAGAGAGAGAGAGAGAGAGAGAGAGAGAGAGAGAGGGAGTTTTTATATACTAGAGTTCAACTTTCATTTCTTCTGTATCTCTACCGAATTGTTCCTTAGTTTCTTGTACTACCTTCTCTTTCTCTCTTTGTTTTTCCTTTTTAATCCTTTAAATTGGTAAAGGCTGTTTGTATCTGATTTGAGCTCCCTGTACATCTCTAGTATGTCTTGCTTGAGCTTTTTGGTCATTAGGTCTTCTTCTTTTTTTAATTTCATTTTCTGTAAATTCTGCTACTTGAGATCCCCTGGTATCAGCTTCTGAAGTTTCAGGCCTTTTTTCCAGGTGATTTATTGCCTCATTTTCTCATGGTTCTGTTGCTGTGGGCTATAGTCAGGTAATGTCAGTGGGCTTTGGCTATCTTGTACAGATTTCTTTTACTAGACTTTTCCTTCCTTTAAAGTTAGCTTGAGCTCATTTTAGAATTTGTGACTATTTTTAGTTTATTTAGCTAGTAATTTTGAAGTTCCTCTCAGTGGTAGTGGTGGGGAAGAAGAAGCACAGAAACAATGACAACCAAAAACAAAAACAGAAACTGTTGCAGTAAAAATATGCATTCATTATGCCCAAAGAAAACTGCTGAGGTAGGGCCAGAGTCGAAAATTAAAGGGATGTATAAGTATGAAGAAAGAAGAAAAAAACAAAACAAACAAAATACCCCAAAACAATTATGCCCCTGTGTTGTTTGGAAGAGCTGGCTTTCAGATCCCTGGATCTCACATACTGTATTTCCCGAAGGCAGACCTCTCACTGTCTCGATGCTGGCTGGTTTGGCTTAGAGATGGGTCAAGTTCCAGGACCTGTGGTGTTCCCAATTGTCTGTGTAGGTGGTCTGCTCCCTGCTGGTCCTGGTTATGTTTGGGGAGCACAGGTGATCTAATCTCTGCGGTCTACTGGACAGCACAGCCATCGTGCGTTCCATTTCACGGCTGCAGGCCTCCTGCTCTCTCTCTCTCTCTCTCTCTCTCTCTCTCTCTCTCTCTCTCTCTCTCTCTCTCTCTGGAAGCCTGCTGCTCAGGTGTTTTTTTAAGTGTGCATTCATAGCGATAATGAGAAATGGTCAGTGCCGCTATAAGTTGAAAGAATGGAGGAGTAAAACAGGGCTCATTAGTGTACCTGACAAGCAGAGATAGTTGTTTAAACTATCTTATAATACTCAAATAGCAGGACAGGAATGGCAAATAGAAGGGAAAGGGGGATAAGGATTCTAGTCAGCAAATGGAACAGCTGGTGTTTGGCATCTACGAAAGATACTTATTTAAGGGGGGACTTGGTGATACAAAATTTCTGGAGAGAGAATGAAACTATAGGTTGGTAATTTAAATGCCCATCTAAGTTATTTGTCACTGAATTTCAAGGTCATTTCAGTAAAATTAAATAGAATAAAGAACTGAGGTACTATTTGCCAGTAAACCTCTCTTTGCTATTTTAAAATCTGTAAAACTTCTACCTGCTTTTTGTTCCACTTAATTTCTGTTATGAAAAGATATGTGGATCCTTTTTATCCAACTGAGCATATGGTCACAGTCAAGATTAACATGTTAGCATCAAAAATTTCAATTTAGATGAAGTTAGAAAATTTAAACATTATATACATGCATAAACTAGTATAGCTTAAGTATAGAGTTCTCACATAAATGTTTGATATTCATGGGTATTTACAAATAATTACAGTTTAGGGGATGGAGGAATAGAAATGCTAAGTACCCGAGTTCCATTCTTCAAAACTGGGTGTAGTGGCGCACAACTGTAATCCCAGCACTCAGCACTTGGGAGGCTGAGGCAGGCAAATTGTCCTGAGTGGAAGGCCAGCCTGGGCTACACCAGTGAGTTCAGGATCAGCCTGGGCTATGGAGCAGAGCAAGACCCTGTAAATAAATGAATGAATGAATGTTACAGATTAAATAACCCTTATCTGAAACGCTTGAGAGCATGTGTCTCAGATTATCAAAAGTTTTCAGTTTTAGAAACTTTTATACACTTGACCAGTTGAAGTCCAAAAAGCTGCAAATTCTGAAACTTCCAGAGTGTCATCAGTGCTCCATGAGTTTCAGATTTTTGAACATTTTATATTTTGTATTTTAAGATTAAGAATGCTCCACCTATTCATCTGTACTTCTGCTGGTTAGTTTAAAAATGGACTAGTAATTTTTAGTAACATCTATAAAGTCAAGGGTAGCTGTATAAATCAGAAATCAAGACAAATTGAAAACAAGTGTAGTCATGGTATAAGGTAAAATCAGAGTTATCAGGGGAAGAAGTAAGGACCTTGATAGTCATCAAATTTGACATGCAAATTTATAGAGATTTTTGGATTGTGATTGAAACTACCCAATTGGAGGAGATCAGATACCCTTGAGATAGTTACAGAAAATAATTGAACACAGACTACTTTCTAGATCGAGACTGATGGTGACAAGTTGTGATGAAGAAAAGAAGGAGTCCCTTACCTGTTAGCGGTGCATGCTTTTGCATTTACAAGTCAGATTATAGGTATGTGAACCTTTTATTAAACTAGTCCAGAACAATCAGGATGAGGTGGGGATGGAAGGGAAAGATAAGGCTGAGGGGCTTATAGAGTAACCATGAATAGAAGAATATTAACTTTTGAAACCTTGTTAGTGGAGCTAAGTACATGATGCTGTGTGCATGTTTCAAAATTTCTGTAAAGAAATTTCAAATAAAAATGAGTTGCGATTAAATAAAGCTCTGAAAAGCAATTTATGTCTAAATTCCCTTAAGCTCTTTTATGTTTCTTTAGTAAACCTAATGCTCTGGTTTGTAGGAGGCACACAGTAGATGCTTCTAGAAATGAAATAATTTGCATCTCACAATAGTAAAAATGATTAATTTTTCAAGAGATTCAAATTTTTTCTCCAAAAATTTAGGATAATCGTTAGAAATGAGAATTTAAAGTTCTTTTTTGTTAAGATCATTTTGTTTAACACTGGTTAGATTATAAAATTAGGTTGTTTTAATGTTTTAAAAGTAACTATGAACATCTTTTTGAATAATTGTTTTCCTATGTCATCATTCATATTTCTCTTTGCTGTAGTAGCCCAGGATACAGTGTTTGGTTTCCATGTGTGTTAAATACTCAATTAAATTACCAAGAACAAATTTGTGTTTTTTTCTTGAAAAGTTCAACTTAACCATGAATTAAGTTAAAATATATTAGTTTTAGGGGAATTCAGATACTATAAACATTCAGTTGTCAAGAGTAAAGCTAATTTTCTCTAAACCAAATAAGCTAAATTGGTGTCTTTACCTTCTTCTGACTTGTTGAAGAGATGAGTCAGTGGCTTACATCATACCATGCCGAATATGGCCACAATTGCTCTGTGATAAGTGGTTTGATAACCTAGTTATTGTACATACAGTATTCTAAACAGTACTTCACGTCTCTCTAGAAAGCCACTCGAGAATGAGTACTGTCAGTTCTAAAGTACATCAGAGTGCTGCAGGATGCTGCTTATTATCTGTGAGCTGACTGGTCACTCAGTAGGCTGACTAGTCATCTCTTAGATAACCTGACATTAACTTCATAAAATTTACTAGGATTGAGCTACGTGTAAACTAGTTCAGAAATTAAAATCAGAATGGATAAATAATCTGTAATTATTTGTTACTAGTGCATATAACAGCATTTAAACAGTATTACCATATTTCAGCCTCACTTAGGGCCCACATCCATCCTTCTGTCTCTGATCTCCTTGCTATTTAAGGACCGTCCATCTGTAGTTCTTACATCACTATATCCTAGATTTTCCTTTTTCTTTAACTGTTCTCTCTTGCAGTTATTATATGCCTAGCATATTGCCATGTATAGTATATACTATTTTTTGGCTTCTTTTGTAGTGTCATCTTCCCCAGTGGCTTAGGAACACAAATAGATCTCTTCTACCTTTAAAAACAAAAATAGTTAACTTCCTCCAAATACTGTTTCTTAGGCTATTACCCTTAGACATCCACCTTCTTTCAAAAGATTATGCATTCTGTTCTTTACCACCAGTTCATGATTTAGAAAAAAAAAATTTTTTTTCGCCTAGTTTGACTTCCCCCTAATACCTAGTCCATAGTAATCTAAATAAGCTTATGAATTAGAGTTCATGGTAGCCACTTATTTTTTCCAAGGACTATCTTGGCTCTCCGAACAATCCTTTGCCTGCTTGCCTGCCTGTATTATTCTTCAGGGCCACTGCAACTGGGCGTACAAGAAGTGCACCACTCAGAGCATTATTTATAGTGGACTCTAAGAAATAGACTCTGTGCTATATATGCAGCAGCAACGCCTATACGTTAAGTACATTCATAATTCACAGAATTACGTGAAGACCTCCTTTCATACCATAGTAAGTGCTCAAAATCAGGTGGTAGGTTCTATGTAATCCTTTCCCATAACTCAGATATGCCATTCTGTACTTTGGGCCTGGAACTCTTTTGAATTTAAAATTTTTCGTGAATGTCAATACAACTTCGTCAGATTGAACAAAATCCTTTTACCCTCTTTCCTATTCTCTTAAGCTAAAATATGTCTGTTTCCTGTGTTTACTGTTTTAGGTACCAGCTTAGAGCCATCCTGAGTTCCTCCTTCAACCTTACTTCTCCTATCTGCAGGTCTTACAGATTCGACCTACTAAACCTGAAGTTTTTATGTGTTTTCTTCTCAATGAATTTGAGGCCATCATTTTAAGATAGTTACAAATAACAGTACTGAACCATTATACTTCGATAAAATGTTTTTATGAATGATAACTGTTCTAAAACAGAAAAATACAGTAACATTTCACGTTTTTTAAACTAATATCTGACTGAATAGAAGAAACTAAATTTTCAGGTGTACTTCTTTCTGCATTTTGCTATGATATATTTTCAGGTAATTGATACATCAGAACTTGAGTCATTTTTGAGGTGAGGTCTCAAAGGTTAATTGCAATGTGGAATTTGAATTTCTATCAGTGAACATTTTTACTTCATTAAAATATTTTATGAAAAATAGTGGTTCCCTAAGTTTTGCAAATTGTTCAAAATTGATACATTTCATAATACAATTTTTGGTCAGATTTTTTAAAATATTAATTTAGTGAAAAAAGTCTTTAGGAACTTGTCAACTTCTTGATGGAAGAGTTAATTTTTAAAGTTCTGTTTGAAAGCTCAGATTTTGTCTTTGACAATAGATACATTCAGTTTTCCTTGAAATGGTAAGCTTTATTAATTTTCTAGAAGAAAACATCTTCTAAAGGGCAAAATATTAATAACCACAGCAGTTAATGAAAAAAAAAATTGTATTATAAAAGGAATAACAAGTTGCACTAACAATTCAGATAACTGCACAATTTTTTCCTCATAACAAACATTGACTTCAGTATGTAACACATATGCTTTGTGTACATTTTTCTGTATGTCAGACAGCATTAAAAGAAGTGTAATTAAGTTCAAGATTTAATAAAGTCAGTAAAAAAATTTTAACATGTTCTGAAGTGAACTTCATTTTTCTGCTTTGGATTTGTAAAGAGCACACGCAACTAACTGTGCTTTCATCAGTGCTAGTGTGCCGGCAGTTTTATCCACCACTTCTTTTGCACTATCTGTACCAACAGCCAAGCAGTAGAAAATGTGTAATAATATTTAAGTGGCACTTCTTATTGTGCAAATAATTTTATCTCAGCCCAGACACTTTATAAAAGGGTTTTGGAGACACCCCAGCATGTCTGGATTGTATTTTGAGAACTGCTTCCTAAACATCAAATACATCAGAATTCCCTTTGCCATTCCACCTTCCTATGTATTCATTAATTCTCATCTTTGGCTAGCTTTATAATGTGAACACATCTCCCAACCTTCTTCTTTGTCTTCTTTGAATAATCTTTCTAGAATATAAATCTAATTTGTGGTTGCCTTATTTTAAAATCTCTCACCATGCCCTAGCTCAACTGGTTAAAATCCAGATGATTTTCATAGAAGATGAAAGCTTTTTTTAATTATAATATTATGCTGCCTTACTAATTTCATTTTTGTAACTATGTGCTTCCTGCTGTTCAGCCACACTGGTTTTCTAGTAATTCTTTGAACACACCATAGCTTCTGCAGTTCTGTGCATTTGCATATTGTGCTCTTCATACCAGCAGTACTCTTCATTTCCACCTGGTCCAGCAACTAACTGCACGTAATTTCCGAGTCTCCTTCTACCTGTAATACTGTGTAACAGCCTTGCTGCTGTCCTTACTTAAATTGTTCTGGAGCTGGGTTGCATCTGTAGCTCATGTCATTTGTCCTCTTTTGATTGTGCACTGTTTGACATCAGCCATGCCAGTGCTTGCCAAGAGTGTGTAGTAATCACTTAATAAATACTTAAGTGTTTGAATGAGTTCCTTAAAGCTACTGTTAGAATAGAAATTTACTCCATATTAAGCCCTTTCTTCAAACAAAATCCATAGGTAGAGTTGCTACTGAATAGGAAACAAGGTCACATATGAGCAGAAAGAGAAAAGCAGATATATACTTATCTGTATGTACTTCACTGTATTAGATTAAGTAAAATGTTTTTATAATTTTTACAATACATAAATGATATACTTTGGTTTATATATGTATTCTTGCACAGTTTCTTGAATCAGCCTTTGAAAAATAAATATTCTTAATGCATTATTCCTCAGTCTGCAGTTACTTTAGGTTTCTTCTAGTTTAAAATGTGGAGGCAAAAGGCCAAATATTTCTATTAATATTTTAAAGCTACTAACCAAACTATTAGGGTTATTAAAATTAGTTTTACATTATGTTTTAATCGTACTTTTTGTTCAAACTTGATTGATTGTATTTTTAACTTAGTACAATAAAATAACATTTTTAAAGATTTATCAGAAAAGCACCTAAATAAATGTCCTAGTTAAGTAATTCATCAGTGTACAGCCTTCATCTGCAACAGACGCTTCAAAATGAAGGAAATTTTCAGTAATAAATTATGAAGCCTTCAATGTTGAGTTTTTCTTATATTTAAGCAATCTTATTACCCACTATGTAGTCTACTTAATGAATTAGCCACTAGAAATAGTGATTTCTCCAAAAAAATTCTCAGTTAATGAAAGGCCTATTACATAATCATATTTATGTTCTTTTAGTTTTTTCAGAAATAATTTTGGCCAAATATTCTTAGGATTACGTTTGGAATTCTTTTTATGCTATTCTCTTCCCCTTTGCCTTAAATTTTACTAGTTGCTAACATACTCTGATCTCTGTGTCAGTATTGTGTATCATTAGAATGCCATGGTGCTTATAAAAAACAAAGTAGAATACTTTCATTCCATTAACTTATGGAAATTGATTGTAAAACATTAATAACTGTTACTTTACCTCACTAATGTGTTGAGTTAGTAGATTTATAGGGAGAATAAGTTGCAGTATGTAACTTGATAAATATTATTTGAAAATAATTTCCTTTTATACCATTATGTTTTAGAAAAGGGAAAGTACATTGGAAATCGATAGCCTAAGGGTCTAGATTGATTTTGCTCATAAATTCGTTTTTCAGCATTCATTTACTACAAACATTGTCATCTGTTCTTTTCTTTATTTCATAATTATTTTCAAAATTCATTTTTTTATCTAATTTAACATTTTCATATTTTTAAAGGTCCCCAGGTGCATCCAATTTTTCAACTTTACCAAAGATCTCTCCTTCATCTCTATCAAATAATTATAACAACATCAACAACAGAAAGTAAGCACTGAATCTTAAACACTCTTTGTTTAATTGATCGCCCTGTTGTGGTTGCAAAAAAAAAATCTCTTGTATCTAAATTTTAGGATAAAAGTCTTGACGCATTAAAATTGGTTTGCTTTTAAATCACTGGTCAGTTTTACCATGAGTAACTTCAAAAACAGAACAGTTAAAAATTACCTCGTGTTTAATGGGGATATAACAATAATGTGTTCAAAGAAATAAAACAGCTTCAGAAATTATGTTCTAAATACTAATTATTGAAATATGTAGAAAAATTTGCTCAAACTCAGTTATGCAGGTTAGACCTAAACTTCAGCTGTCATTTTGGACTGGATACATAATCATAATAAAGTATTTTTTAAGGTTTCAAAGCGATTCTGAACTGGAATGCACATATACATTTTTATGTCAATGAAATAAGTCAGTTTTTGAGAGAAGTTTTCAAAATCACTTTCAAAAGTGATTTCCTTTCCCTATAATATTTAAAACTTAGAATCTTGGAATTTATAGAAGTTCCGTTAAAGTGTGTGCTATACTGCTATAAGAAAAATATTAAAAGTTACATAACATTTATTAAACCCAGTCAGTTTATGAGAAGTTTGATCTGGGAATGATTTTATTTCAAGAATTGCCTACGTGGGTAACAATTTAGATAGGTAAATATTTCTACCTTTTGTCCAGTGCATAAGTGACATCTGATTATTTCAATGAGTAAGTTCAAAAAGACAAGCTTATGAAACAATCTTTTAAATAACACCAGTGACTAAATTTATAGATTAATGTACTTTTAACATTCTTATCTTCGCAGATTTAATAAGATGATTCTGATAGTCACCTGGATTATAAATAGATGACAAGAGCTAAAATTATTTTGAAAAGGAAAAATAATAAGAAATCACTAGCTCTGCAAATACCAGAACATAGTATAAAGCTACAAAATTTTAAACAGCATACTCCTGGCAACAATATACCTACAGTCTTACAGAATCAGACAGCCTAGCAGCAGACCATTGTTTATATAATTCAATGTGATTAGAAAGCATTGTAGGCTAATGGAAGATGGGCAGATTATCCACAAAAAACAAGAAAATTAGATCACTCTTGACAATTTCTACTTATAATTTTAAGCTAAAGATAATTTTATCAGGCATATAAAAGAGACAAATAAATTGAAGAAATACTTTGCTAAAGTGATTTTTTTGAAAAGATAAATAACTGAGGTATTTTTAAGACAGTTTAAAAAATAGATAAATTAATCAACTGGATAATAAAAATAGAGGAATTAAATATAAGAAAAACATTTGAATGAAATTTGCCCCTTAGTTTTTTACATTAAAACCATGAAAGTTTCATCCTGTTTCTCCACTTCAGTTTTGGAAAAAATAAACATCACAATATTCATTCTTATGAGGACTCTTGGGTGATTAGAATATTAGTACAGTTTCTCTAGAAAAAAATAATCCTTAAAGATGTGTGCACTCGATGTGTTAGCATTGTACTGTAGTGTAATAGTGCAATATTGAACATTATGAATGTAAAGGTGTAGTTTTTCTCCTTTTGTTTAAAAAGGTAAAACCATAGTTAAGAGTGAAATGTTATCATATACAGCTTATACTCATCAAAAATAATCTGTTGTAGGAGATGAAATACTGCTAGTGTTTCTGCCTTTTATAGATGGCTTCTGCCCTTGAAAGAATTCGTTTACAAGTATAATGTGTTTATTGTTATTCTTTTGAAAGATTTTTAACATTGCATTTAAATTTTATTGAATATAGATGCATAATACAGAGTTACCATGTTGCTATATGTGGTCTGGTATGTTCCTGTTTTTGTTGTATTTCTGTCTACACCCCTCCTCTCGATAAAAATAAGATATTCCAATCTCATCTCAAATCTTCTGACAGCAGAAACTGTGGAGAGGAATCAGAGTTTCTCTTAGAACAGGCTTTCTCATGACTAGATTTTTTTTTTAACCATTTACATTAGTATAATCTTAATACTAAAGCAGGCCTTTTATGTAGTAAATAGCTGCTGTTACTTATATTCACAAGCAAAACAAAAGTTTAGAGATTAAATTTTATGTAGGAGTTACCTTTTAAAATAAGAAACAGAAGTTAAACATTCATAAAATGTTAGGATTTTAGTCTTGCTTCTACTTTTAAAATCTTCAAGCATTAAGTTTATCTCAACAGTTATTTCCATAATATCTTTTTAAAATGTTTGTTCTGTTTATGCAAAGAAGTGGCAACAGAGTATAGTTTACCCTGTGCAGTAATTTTGCTGTTTAGTCCACACAGTACTTGTTTTTTACCTCAATTATTATAACCTGTACATTTCTCTCCTCCTGCATTTGCATTGATATTAATATTACTAACACAACCATTAAAAAATTTAATGTATTTATTGTCTGGACTTTCGCATTCTACATCAGAGCATGTATTCATTCATTTATTTTGCTAATTCATCTTTAAGTCTCTCTTATATGATATAGAAATGATTTCTGTGTGAGATTAAGCCTAGACCAGGAATCCTGGAGACAACCAGAGCTAGTCATCTGTCTCTGATAAAGTACTTAGATGAAAGTATCATTTCATTAACTACAAAATGAGCATATTATAGGTATGAGGATTAAGTTATATTTAAATGTTTCTCTTATATGTAATTCCTTAATTTTTATTATCCAGTTGTATCATTTACCTATTTTTAAAATTGTCTTTAAAAATAGTTGATTTTTATGAGCTAAATATTTATCTTTTCAAAGTGTCAAGTGTCAGTACTAATTGAAAAGTCAGTTTGAAATTTTTATAGAAGGATAAGATTTGATTTTATTTTAAAAATTCATTTTTAATTTGGCTTCATTAAAGAGCACTGATTTTTAATACAGAATTAACCTAGCATACTATTAAAATTTCATAAATATTTCTATACATTAGTTTTTCTAACATAGCATAAACATAGATGATTACAGCTAGCTTAAGATCTTTCGGAAAAATGGGTAGAAATAGTAATTTTTAAAAAAAGGTATCTTCTTTAGGGCCTAGGCAACTACTAGTTGGAGTAATTTTGTAAGACTTTAATATATATTGTAAAGTGCATATAAAATGGATTGTAAGTGACCAGTCACGAACATTATAAAGCATTTTTAAATTCATTGTTTTCCATTGTCATCTCGGGGCAAGCTTTAAACTTACCCAGTCATTTAAACCAAAAATACAGAAACCCATTACGGATTCATATATATTATAAAAATAAAATCAGAAAACTGCTTTGCAGTTTTTTGTTTATTTCTCAGTTAAGAGGAATCCCTAGCCCATCAAAATCCAGCATGTTTCTGCAAAGAAGAGTATCGTGTTCAGTGTACATTTGTGTTTTATGTGGGAGAACACATCTGAACACTGACATTTGGATTGAGCATATAAATGTACTTTTAGATTTTGTGTGTGTGTGTGTGTGTGTGTGTGTGTGTGTGTAGGTATGTGGGTGTGAGCATGCACGTGGCCTAGCTACTTGTAAATTCTACTATAATTTTATAGCCAGAATATTTATATTTTTTTCTTTGTTAATGTAGAATCTGTAGGAAGCACAGGCCATATGCTTCTTTAACATGCTGAAGTCTTTAACTTTTAGTACTACTACTAATTTTTAAATGTTCTTATTGGCACATCTGCTTTTGTTTCATCTATCCAAAGTCACAGTTAATTATCCAATCCTAAATGTATATGTATTAAATTGCCAAAGGCTGCTTTGCAATTTGTTAGTTACTCAGACTGTGAAATATGGCCAATAAGGCAAGTGATGTCCTTTTAAAGGTACTTAAATTCTATTCTGTTCTTTAGCTACCACTCTAGCAATTCTGAATCTGAATGGATCAGATTGGATTTCTTCACGTTAGGCCCTACTAACTTTGTTTAATCTCAGATGGATAATTTTTGGATATTTTCTTTGAGAATCAGAGATTCTCTCTCTCTCTCTCTCTCTCCCTCTCTCTCCCTCTCTCTCTCTCTCCCTCTCTCTCTCTCCCTCTCTCTCTCCCTCTCTCCCTCCCTCTCTCTCTTTCTCTCTCTGTCTTTGCCTCTCTTTTTTTGCAGGGTCTTCCGCTATAGTCCAAGCCAGTCCAGAACTTACTGTGTGGCCCAGACTGGCCTTAAACTCACAGCAATATTCACCTCAGCTTCCCAAATTTTCTTTCCTTTCCTTCTTTTTTTTTAATTTTTCTTTTAAATAAAGAAGAGACTTTTTTTAAAAAAAGGCTAGCAAGCTACTGGTGTGCATAATTTTGTATTCATTTGGTTTTGTGTTGTGAATACTTGTTTTGCTTGGAATGTGTATTTACTAAAGGCTTTATTAGGCAGTAGTATATTTCACTTACACTATTACAATCTACCTAGAATATAGCATATAGAATAATAAGAAAGTGTGTTTAACATTATATAAAAAGTTTATTTTAAAATAATACCAGTTATAGCTAACCAAGTTGATTCAATTTTCTGATTCATGTTTGCATGTTTATTTGTACAACTGTCTTATTTACATCATCACTTGTTTAGCTAATGACCTCATTCAGGTTGTTTTTAATGAGCAAAAAAAAAAAGAAAAGAAAGTAATGTGCTATTTAATTATATACAAAATAACTATCATAAATATCAAAATACCTATTATAAATATTTTATGATAAGCTAGCCTATATTAAAATTTAAGAACTTTTGCAAAATATTTTTTGATTATATGTAAAAAAGAGGAATCTTTTAACGGGTTATTGACTTCCTTCTGTCTAAAATTACCTTGATTTTCTAAATTTCAGATTGTTTTTTAAAGTTAACATTAATTTCACTGATAGCATAAATTTTCCAGAATTCATATTTGCCTAGTTAAATTCACTGCATTATTCTAATAAACTAGAGGGAAGAAAAGGCAAATAATACTGGAATGTATTTTGTGTTCCTTGAATGGCTTTACATTCTTGATCACTCAACCTTTATCTGGAATTTTTTACTAGATTTTGCTGTCTAGCATACAAACTATCAGTAGAATCTTCAGCGCATCAGAACAGTGATGTCACAGTGGCCTTGGAAGTCTCTCCTCTCACCTGTAATTCAAGCACAAATCTTACTGTTGATGCAAAAGTGACATAAATGAGATGATTTATTGCTGCGGGTGGTGTTTAAAATCTAAATGTTTTAAATATGATGAAGCAATGGAGAATGGGGCAAGCTGTGATGCTGCCCTAGTTAATCAAGGGTAGACAGTTATACTAGTGATTTGACCTGGTTGGTGTGTTATATGATGCAGTGATCTTGTTGATGGGATGAGCAGTACCATATTTAAGGAGGCTATTTTATTTGAAGGTCATTGCTTTAAAAGTACCTGAGTTCAGTGTTTTACAGAAGAAATTTAATGATTGACCCAGTGTCCTAAATAGGCTTAATGTAATCTGTTTATTATAAATGGCTGCATTTTGAAAAATATTTCTTTTCTTCCAGTGTGAAAAATTCAAATTATTGTCTCCCATCATATACTGCTTATAAGAACTATGATTACTCAGAACCTGGAAGAAACAATGAACAGCCAGGTCTCTGTGGCCTAAGTAACTTGGGAAATACGTGTTTTATGAACTCAGCTATTCAGGTAGGTCTTTCTAAGTAAAATGAAACTCGTGTTTTATAGAAATAATTAATACAAGAATAAAGCTGGGTTTTTCATGTCAGAACATGAGTATATTGATTTGAGGGGTTTTATTTTCCTAATAGATTTAAACATACACATTTGATTCATTAACTATAATGATAGAATATTATATTTTTCAATTAGGTAACATGACTACCATATTAACAGGTGAGATTACAAATCCCTTTATGTAAAAATGTAATTCCAAACAAAACGTAGGTTCCCCCAAAAAGAATAAAACTAGTGACATCTCTTAGTTACTCATTAAAAGTTTGTTGCTTTTTTAAAAGTTAATGGGCATTTAAGATCTAGAAAATTAGAAAAATTTTAAAGTTATGTGAATTTTGTAATTATGTGACAGACTTTTAGAGACTTGGGAGAACAGGAGACATCTTAAACCTTGCTTTTCAAGATTTTTTAGTTTGGGGATATAAAGAGATCTTTCTGTTCTGCTCTATAACCTCTGTTCTGCTCTGTCACCTCTTAAAATCCAATTTGTTAATTTTTTATATCTTCTAATCTAAATAAATGTAAAATTATAAATTTTATTGTATATATTTAATGCCACTATATAAAACTACAGCTGTTCATTTTAAGTCCTGTTACAAATTTTTTTACTTAAAAAAATAAAAATAATGGCAGACCATTGATATTTAAATTTTTAACCCTGTTTTAGTTGCTTTATAAATTCTTAATTTTTAGTTTTAAATTTTTTATATTTTAAATTGAATCTCCAGTGCACAGGAGACAGTCTTGAAAGATACAGATTGAATGCAGAGTACGAATGGATGACATTAGTTGACATATTTCAGACTAGACTATGACAAAAAATGACTTTTTAGAGTGTACTGCTCTAAAGAATTTTTTTGTACATTGCCATTAATCCAGTTATCTCTTAAATTAACCATTACCTTTATAGCATTCTTGGCAAAGAAAAATTGAATGTCATAATTCTTGGCCTGGAGATGACAGTCATTTAGAGACTTGGGAGAAAAGGAGACATATTTAATCAGATACTGTTTTAGAATTGAGCCACTCTTGAAATAGCCTGTCTGCTTGAGCAATACTGTATAAAGATAACCACCTCCAACCCCCTACCTACCCCCACACTTCCTTAAATTTTCTTTGAATGAGTGATACTGCCCTTTAACTTAATGTGCAATTAAGATCTAGAATAGAATCCACCACGTGCCTATAATAGTGATACTTCAATATGAATTACTTTATGCAAAATTATTTCTATAGGATCCTAGTTCTAGTTAAACTGCTTTAAGGGGTTTTTTATCTATATTTTTACTCAAGGAAAAAAAAAGGAACTCATCATTGGAGTGCAAGCCAAAACACATTATTGTAGGTAATTCTTAGATAATGAAGTAAAATAAGTACTCAGCTTTCTGAGCTAGAAATGGAACAAATTGTAACTGAGTTTGGCTATCTCCTGGGTTACCCTTCCTGATCATTAAAAATCTTTTTTTAATACCATATCTTGAGAATGTAAATGGTGGTTACACCTGTACCAGGAAATCCATTTTCAAACCCTTGGGTAGTGTACTTTAGCACTCTGCTGCTGAGGTAGGCCCCAGCCTTTTTTAGCTGTGTTGCCCATGCCGATCTTAAACTTGCAATCTTCTGCATTAGCCTTCTACATAACTTGAATTACAGATGTGTACCACCACATCTGGTGTGGAAACCTTCTCTTTAATCCATCAGCCCACATAATTTTCATAAAACTCTATTTCTACTACCAGAAATACTTCAGTTATTGAGCTTTGATATTAGACTGGACATTTTCTGTTTTAATATTCTAAAATATAAGGTCAGTCTTGGTACTTTTGCGTAAAGATTAAGAAGATATTTTAACGACTTAACACATCAGAAGCTTCCATCTGTCAGAAGAAAATATGAGTTAGTGTTCAGGCTAATCAAGGGAAGTTCTGGCCAGCATTCAGACTAATTTCTTCAAAGCCAATATTGCTTTTTAGTTTTCTGGGTTTTTTTTTTTTTAATGTGGTCTTTGTGTTTGTCGCTGTGACTCCATACTCTACAGGTACAAATTAGGAGAGGAAAAGCTTTATTTTAGCTCACCGTTTCAGAAGGGCATAGTCTTTGCACAGGTGTGTGTCTGGCAGGGGAGGAAACACATGGAAGAGGAAGAGGTGGATACAGCTGTTCAGGGCATTGCAAACAAAAAGCCAAGTCATGGATGGATAGATGGATGGAGGGAAGGATGAAAGGAAAGAAGGAAGGAAGGAAGGCAGGCAGGCAGGCAGGCAGGCAGGCAGGAAGGAAGGAAGGAAGGAAGGAAGGAAGGAAGGAAGGAAGGAGCATATAATCTTCCAGGTCCTGTTGCTGTGATTGCCCCTTCTGAGTTAAGCCTCTAATCAACCCCATGCCTGTAATCTATAATTTACCACACACGTGCCCCACCCACCTATAATCCACCACATGCCCATAATCCACCTCTCCAAACCAGGACCCCATTGTCTCCTAACAGCACATGGTTCCGTAGATAATCCATCACATCCAAATACATGAGACTTCTGGGTGACATTCCAGATCCAAACCATAATACTGTCTGCTTATTATTATCTCCATTTGATTAACTGTAGTTTCTCAAAATGGGTATTCGGATTTTCTGATTAGCTTAAGTTGAGCTATAGTTGGTATTTCTTTTTCTTATATGTTATATTGAAGGTGCAAGAAACAGTTTATTCATTTTTGCTTCTGTTCAAATTCACTTTAATAAATTTTAGCTGGTAGCTCTGTCATTGACTAAAGTATATTTCACAAACCTATGTGCCTTCTTAACTGAGACGTAGCCATGAGGGTGATGGTTTGTAATTTTATGGTAATAATCATAAAATACTCAGGAAGCTGAGGCAGGAGGATTGTGAGTTTCAAACCATACCGTGCTATGTAGCAAACTCAAGGCTAGCCTGGACTACATCATAGCAAGACCTTATCTCAAAAACAACAACAAATGGTGGTAGCAGTAGCCTTTACACCTCAATCTCATGAATATTATATATGTAAACTTATAAGTCCACAGATGAAAAGATTAATAACTTTTAAAATAGAATTTTTAATAACTTTTCAGATACTGTTTTCTCAGACTTTTTTCAGGTTTCTATATAGCTTCTCTAAAATTTCGGGCAACTCACAACCTTCTGAAAATACTATAAAATTTGTGCTGATACTGAATTTTAATGTGAACTTTTTTAGCTAATTCAGTGATTGTAAGAAATATGAGGCCATTTTAGTACTTCAGATGATTATTGAAATATCTACAAAAAACAAATGATATTTTTGTATACAAATGAGTTATCCTTAACTCATGAGTAGCCTTAAGATAGTGAAATCTTTTGATCACTTCTGATTAAAATGTATGCCTCATCAGTTTGTTATTTAACATTATTATTTTCATTACTTAGTTATATTGGTACTCATTACTTTCTCTGATGTAATGATATGAATATTAGCTTTTTCTAGTAGGTAGATTACTGCCATGTAGTTTCAATTTACTAAATTAATATTTATGCCAAATATATATGATGTATTTGGGGACCTTTATGGACAGTATAGTCTAGATATTCGTAATTATTAAACTTTTTAGAATCAAAACCTTTTGTTCATTAATATTATAAAAAGTCTCATCTCTAATATTTAAACAAAGATAATAAAGTTAATTATGTAAAGGAACTAGAACCCTGTCTGCTTTTCTCTCCCTTTGGCCCCAGAAACATTTTCAAGATTGTAGGACTCTAAGAAACAGATACCAAACTAAAGTATGGCTAAGAAAAAAAGAAAGAAGGAAATAAAACAAATTATACAGGTTAAATGCACAACCTATGAAGGTATACTGTCTACACTGAAAACAAGATTCTCCTGCTCAATGAATGTGTTAACTTATTGCAAGTTATTTTTCACAACTCAATCTTTTTTATCAGATGTCAAGAAAATAATAGTACCTGTGTCTTAGAAAACTCACAGGGGTTAATAATAAAATGGTGAATATAAAACTCAGAGAATAGTGACTGGCACATCATAAATACTGAAAAAATATTACGCTTATACTGTGGTGGATTTTTTATTCTTGTGACTCTGAAGATTATGTCTTCCATGGCCCCTATTCACTTTTTCTATCTTTTATTCTACTTGGACCAGGTGAACAAAGAAGAAAAAATTGAGTGTAATTTTCTTTTCCACTTAGCATTATTGTAGTAATGGTATTTATCTGCTATTACATATCTGCACTGTGCTAACTTAGTTTTTCCAGGGCAAAATAATTAAAGAATATAATAGAATATAAGTGTTTATGTGGATTCAATCTGCAGGGCTCTCTGAAGTGCAGTATTCTTGAGTTCAACTTATCCTTAGCCATGGCCTGATGAGTATTAATGATAACAGGCTTACACCACTGTGTCCTGTTCATACAAATAATATAACCAATTAGTTTTCTAGTACCCTAAATATATTACTACATCTACAGAATTTCCACTTTAAAAATTTACATTGTTGGAGGTAATTTGGCTAGATTCAGGAGCACTCCAACCCTTGTCTTTTTCATTGTCAAGGCCTACCTAGGAGGCTCATGATTGGCTTCCTGGAAGAAGCAACTCTTCTGATGGATTTGAAGCAGGGAAGTGATGGGTCTTTTCCACTGGAAAGCAGCACAGAGTAAGATGGTTGTTTTCAAACTCTTTACTTGAACATAAAAGGGTTCCTCAAACAGATGCTAGGAAGAAACTTTTTTTAAAAATGATACTAATCAAGGACTGGTTAATCATTCATGTCATAAACTATAAAATAGAGAATCTGTGCTTTTTTGAAGTGATCCATTGAGTTAGGGGACAAAGGTATTCTGTAAATTCAAAAGAATATTAAGTAAAAATTCAGTCTTTTAAAGGCTTCAAAGAATGATTAACATTATTATACACAAAATAACATTTGTTATGAAACTAGATCTTCATCCCATTGTAAAACAGTAAAAATGCAGGTACTGAAGATGTTTTATCTTTTCCCTTACTTCATAACTTTGATGACTGAAGACTACACTATCCATCTCTGACATTGAGGGTCTTCCACACACATTCTCAGAAGACTAGGTATACATGAAGCTTTTAAATATTATTCAAAATGTCAACCTTATACTTAAATATAATTTTTATCAAAAATAAAAACTTCATTCCTGATTCATAAGATAATTTTAAAAATGATTTAGGATCTTAAAGAAAGTAATTTTTCTGGAAAACTAAAAATGAGACTAAAAATTGAAACTTTCCAGGATAGATGTTTAGTCTGAACAGGACATGAGCTCATTTTTTTGAGTTCTTTTCACACTATGGGCTAATTTTTGCACATCAAGCTGTTAGTACTAATAAGCTGACTTGTCTGTAAATGAAAACGTAAGCCATCTTTCCATTTTGAGAAAAGCAAATTTGAAAAAAAAAAAACATGAAAAAAACCTTACTTGGACTAGAGTCATTTACTTTCTCAACATGGAAATTAGTATTTTTTACCTTTTTTAGGGGGCACAGAGCTAGGACACAGAAATATCTCTTTCTTTTAAAATGAAAAACAAATGGGGTGAGGATGGAGAACATGCATCCTTGGGCATATTGTTTCAGGAAAGAATATGTATAGTATAGTTGTTTAAAAATTTAGTCTTTAGGGGCTGGAGGAGTGGTTCATTGTTTAAAGCACTTGGCTAGCAAGCACTGAGTCAAGCACTAAGTACCCAAGTTTGATTCCCCACCTGGTACATGCTGGTAATCCCAGGAGGATCCAGCAGGAGGATTGCTGTGAGTCTAAGGCCACCCTGGGCTCCATAGTGAGTTCAGGACTAGAGCGAGACCCCATCTCAAAAAAAAAAAAAAAAAGAATTTAGTATTTACTACAAGGAGACAAATCATATCTTTAAAAGAATGCCTTGATTCCTAGTCATTTCTTGTCATGAAAACATGCCACTTTTAATCTCAAATGAGGCAAAGGAATCCTATTTGTCTGCTTTTCACTATCTCAGTTACAAAGCAAAGTTCTAGGACTGAAGCTTGTAGTTTTTGAATGATACAGTTTTTAAACATGTGTCCTCGATTCTGCAATTGGAAAATGGCATGAGTATAGATCACAAAAAATAGATTAAGGAATTGTAAATAATTGTATCTGATTCTAATGTAAAATAGTTTTACATCACTCTACCTAAAATAATCAGCAACAGTTTAATAATGCAGTACACCCTCTGTCTCTTTTGGTTCAACATCCATGGATCCAGCCAACTGTGGGAAGAAGAAACTTTTTAAATTGCATTGCACCTAACATGTATGAGTTCTTTCTTGTCGTCATTTTCTAAGCTACAGTATAACAACTATTTACTTGGCCTTTACATTGTATTAAACAATCTACAGTTAATTTTAAAGTATATCAGAGGATGTGCATAATTATATATGCAAATCTATACCATTTTATATAAAGGACTTGAACATCTGCATTTTGGTATCCATGAATATTGAAAGACAGCTATATATCTGTAAGTAGTGAGTGTGGCCACATCTTGCAGTAGAATCAGTACAGAGATCATGTTGATTTTAATAATTATTTTAATAAAACAAAGGAAATGTGTTGATTTGTAGTCAATCCTGAGAACTACCGATTTGCCCTCCAAAAGGAAGAAAAAAAATCTGAATCCTGTTTTTGTCCTTTTACTTAAAAAAATGCAGCTCATTTCCTTGATGTAAACCTATAGTTTATTCCTTTATTAAATATATACTAACATCATTCAACACTTTTTTTATTGAGAGAGTCTAAGATAGTTCCAGGTTGCTTTCTAAATTATAAATTGGTATGATTGAATAGTCACTGGATTGTATAAGAGATTGGACTAGGAGATTCTTCGAAAGATGAAAGCCATGCCAAATATTTCTTAAGGGCTTGTTTTATTATTTTTTGCCTATTTCTTTTAAAAATAGACACCTAAGTTCTAGTTACTAAGACTGCTTAGTAAAAGACTCTTAGGAAAAATATGTTGGATATTTTTTTCTTTTACTACCAGTAAAAGTCACTGTTCTGCTTTTGTAAGTAGAAAATTTTGTGATGAGGGTTTTTAACATATGGTCAACTTTCTGATGCTTTCTTTTTACATATAACGCTTTTTTACGTATGTCATTGTCACTGTGAAAATAAAGAATGTCTCAGTTCAATATTCTTTATATAGAAAAAACAGTTACTAGGTATTGCTTTTTTTTTTTTACCATGGTTTATAGTCTATGCGAAGTTGGGCAAGGAGCAGGTCCGTAAATTGTTTAGGGAAAGCATTGTTCAGTGGATAATATCTGAGTATCTGATATGTAAACAGAATTACCAGTTGTCAGTAAACCATATAAAAACAGTAACCTCTTGGTATTGAACCTGCTGCTTCTGATTATATCATTATTTGCATATTATAGGTTGTTTTCAAGCCACTTTTCACCTTAATTTTCTCTTCAGAAAAGTTTTTGAGTCAGAGCCTGAGTATCTCTGTTTCACCAATGAAGAAAGTGAGGCAAGGAAAGTTTAAGCAGCATGTCAGTTGCTAAGATAAGTAAATAATGACTTGAGGCTGAGTTGTTACACAGAACATTGTGACATAATGTGTTTTCTCAAAATTATGCCAATCACTGTTTTATTCTAGTAAAAGATACATAACAGAATTGACCATTTAGCTCTTCTGAAATGTGTAATTCAGTGGACATTCACACTGTTGTATGACCCTTAAAAATGATTTTATATTTATGCCAAATGAACATCCTTGTAGTTCATGACACTCCCAAAAAGAAGCATTATTCTTTTATTATGCCATCAAATTTCCTTTGAAGTTATATATGAAACTTACTCACTTGGTGATACGAGTTTTCAGAACACTTTCCACACCTCTTTTTCGGAATTCTTTCGTTCTTCTGAGTATCACTAGTGAGTATTTTACCCTTGATGATTAATTTGATTTTGAAAACCGAAAGTTATTCAGAGCATTATATTCATTATCTTCAGAATATTTTAAGTAAAGAACTGAGTAGTCATTTTTCAGGTAAGAGATAGTTGTTTTGGGGAGCCTGCCTACTGAAAGTAGGCACTAATTATACCATGGTGAACAAAGCAGCTTTTGTTTCCATGGAAAACACCTAATTTATAATGGGTGTCATACTCACCAGAAGTAGCATTTGAACCAGGAGCAATGAATAAATATGAGTTAGAAGATTTGAAGTTAAAGTGAGAATTGTATTTCTCTTTTTAAATACTTTTTCAGCATTTATTGAGTTCCTTGCAGATCCAGGTACTGTGGTAATGGCCAAGTATACAGCAATTTATATAAAACTAAATCCTTTTCCTTAAGGACTTTATGTCATTATCAAAGGGAATGATGTTGGCCCATACATAAATCATCAGACTTGAAGTAAGTTTCAAGGCAGAATAAAATATTGCAGTGTAATACAGACTTCCAAGTGGTTGGGTTTATTTTGTAAGGATAACCACCTTAGGAACACCTCTCTGAGAATGTGGTATTTTCTGGGAATTATGAGTGAGGTAAGGGAGTAAGAAACAAGAGGTACCTGGAGGTAGTATTTCACACAGAGGAATGAGCTTAGGGTAGGCGTTTTACCTCTATTGTTTTCTATGTGTCATTTACTGTACAGTTTACTTCATCTCTCTTGTCCTCAAGGTGTTTAATGTAAAATGAGGTTCTGACTTCTTAGCTTTATTGCCAGCAGTATCAATGCTCTGACCTTGGCTTGTTCTTGTCTCAGCCTTCCTTCTGGCCCCACCTGCTTGCTTCAGCCATTCTGAGCCACTAATAGCCTCTTTCCACCTGCTCTTCCTCCCATGTGAAGGACTCATTTTTTTCTTGTCTCACCCTCACTATCTGTCTTTGTCTGGATCACTTCAACTCAACTTCAGACATAACTGACACTTTACTTTCTCTTGGAAGATACTGTGACCCTTATGCTTCCATTCCTCTATGTGGCATCCATCTGTTGTGCTTTCCACAGGACCAATACTGTCTCATAAGATTTTGAGCCTCATGAGGCCACCTGAGACTCATGGCTGATACTTCGGGAGTATTCCTGAATGAATTAATTAGTACCTTAATGTTTATAGGAGGCAGGGCCAAATAATGACTTGATGTACCTTTTTCAAGATCAGTCCATTAATTAATAGACCAGTGGACATATTTGTTCAGTACTAGCTGATGAAAAACTCCTGTCCAAAGTGAAATCAAAATTTTCCCAAATAAAATCATTCTCTTATACCTCATGAGTTGTCAATCCTTCTGTCTCTGTGGTCTCATTTGCTCTTCATAACAAACTTGAGGTTCTTCCAATGGCATGGATACTAAGTCAAACAAGGTCAGCGAGGATTAAAGAAAGGCATGAGATCAACCTGGTCTTCTGACTCCTTGCTAATTGTTAGGTCTGCATCACTAAAGGCTAGCATGCATGTGTGTGCATGTACATGTGTGTATATATTAATGGTAGTGGCTGGGGAAGGAGAGGTCGATAGGAAGCCTTCCAGTCCCACCTAGACTCAGTTCAGGTATTCCTGCAGGGACAGCACCTGACACAGCCAATACATCCATTTCCAAACTTTAAGCATGTTTATTTTGTGACGCCCATGAAACATAAAAGTTTCCACCACAGGTAGGTTGATATTCTTTTATGGAATATAGATCAGAGGCCTCAGCTGGAAAAAGAAGTAGAGCTGTTGGAGATGATATTTAAAATCGTGAGGATGATTGCCTTTAATGAGGACATCTCATAGTGTTAGAGAGACTCTGGAACTAAGCCTCTTAAATTTGACTGGAGAAAAGACACTATTGTTGCAGTAGAGGAGAAGAAAAGGGATTGTGGATGGACATAGTTTCTGGTCTAATTTTTATATGGTACTCAGGAATTGAATCCAGGACCTTGCACAAGTCACACACTGCATAAAATAGATGAGTGAGTTCACTTAAGGTTGCACATCAAAACAGGCAAAGCAAATCAACTACACTAGTTGTCTTACTTATTTAGCTAATTTACTTGCTGACCCCCTAAAAGCCCCATCGAAACTCTATTCCATGCCCAGCATTGCTGTACACATTGATAATTCAGAGTTTTATAAAATTATTTAAAAATTCATGGTCTAGTGAATAAGAGACTTACAAGCAAACAAGATATAATAAATACAAAGCACAATCAGCAAAATGTCATTGAAATAAGGAAAAGAGCCACAGAGAAGTAAGTGGGGCTTCATCACTGAGACTTTTGAGTTGAGTTATGGTTTCAGTTGGTAGAGTGTGTTACTAGTCACTATAAATTATATTTTGTTCATCTGAAAATAGAAGATTGTTGTATAAATTGTATGATAGCTTATGTGTGTTCTGTGTTTTTCGACAGAGAAACTTTTTCTCTTTTTCTTTCCTTCCTTTTTTTTTTTTTTTTTTTTTTTTTTTTTTTTTTTTTTTTTTTTTTTTTTTTTTTTTTTTTTTTTTTTTTTTTTTTTTTTTTTTTGAGATTATCTAACTCTATAGTCCAGGCTGGTCCTGAACTCACCAGTGTAGCCCAGGCTGGCCTTGGACTCAGGACAATCTGCCTGCCTCAGATTCCTGAGTGCTGGGATTACAGGTGTGAGCCACTACGCCCAGCTTGATGGGATGCTAGGAAATCAATGCAGGGCCTTGCGCTTGCAAAGCAAGCGTTTTAACCAGTACGCCATTCCTCCGGCCCCCATCACAGAAATTTCTGTATCAGAAATGTTTCATCACAGCAAAAACCATACTATTCAAAGTCAATAAATATGTATTAGAATCTCCTATTGACTACTGATGCTTTTTCACATGTGCAAGCTTAAATAATGTTAGGGCATAAAATATTTGGAGCAGTAAATAATGCTTAATGCCTCAATTGTGTACCAGATTTGGTATATAGCAGATAATACTGCCTCAGCATTCTAGATTTGATATATAATTGAGCCAATATGAATAATTCTCAACACTTTTCTAAGTATTGCTTTGCCCAAAGAAGTCTTTAAGCATTTTAAAAGAAAACAACTGACAGAAATATTATTAGTTGTTGTTAGGGAAATCCTTAATAGTAAAATAAAACAGTTTCAGATTCTGCAGATAATGTACACAAAACAAAACTCTGTTGTATTTTGCCATGTCTTACTAGAACTTACATTATCTTTCCTAAGATTTGTTCTGTTATTTATGTTCTACGTCTTTACCCCCACTTGTTCACTGTTCTGATCAGCTTGTATGCTTGTCTTTTTCAGTCAAACTAGATTAAATGGGAACTAGAGACTTTGGAGAGAATGGTCTGTGCTTTCTCCTCACTTTATCTCTCTTTCAAGTAATCCTCATCTTCTTCAGAACTGCATAGCATAGTAGGTGGAAGCATGGATTTTGAAACCAGACTGCCTAGACTGATAGCCTAAGCTCTGTCGCTTTCACGTTGTGTAAACTTGAGTAAGAACCTTCTCAGTGTTTTCATCTGTGAAATGCAGATAATGTGTTTAAGAAATACACAGAGCATACAAAATTACCATATACAAGTATTGACCACTAGTGTCATCACCATGATCATGGTACTACCCTATAGAAATTGCTTTTGATAAAGTCACTTTTGACCTCCTGTTTTTGCTTGTAGTTCTTTTATCTTTCCCATTTTACTCTTGAAACTTTGATATCCATTTATATTCTGACTAATCCAAATATGTCTTAACCACACCACAATTAGCTCTTCTGAGTTTCTCTCCCATATGAAATTGTTAAATGAATATTTATGCTGAGATAGCCAAAAAATAAATCAAACTCACATGTCTATGAAGACTTACCTGATCCTTTTTTTTTTTTTTTTTTTTTT
>PVKB01004667.1:0-113861 GCA_004027205.1 Ctenodactylus gundi
CACAGTGAAAAAGTACAAAATCTTCTTGGGCCTTTGCCGAGGGACAAAGGTGGGGGGAGGGGGATATCTTTGGGCCTTTGCCCAGGGACGAAGGAGGGTGGGGGATTTCTGCATTGTTTTACACTCCCGCATTGTCAGGGTCAAGCCCTATCTAGTGGTTTAGTTAAGAAGTTTTTCTTCGGGCCTCAGCTGGGTGGGGGAAGGTTGGCTAACGGCTGTTCTCGGTTCCCAACATTTGTCTGTTTTTGGTATTAAAATTATGCTAGTTCCAAGCAATGAATTTGACAACTTTCCTTCTTTTTTGGTTTCTTGAAAGAAATCGATGAATATTGTCATAAAATCTTCCCTGAATTTCTGGTAGAATTCTGCCATGAATCCATCGGGTCCTTTTTTAATATTTTTTAGTTGGAAGCATTTTTATTACTCCCTCAATTTCATAGCTGGTTATTGGTCTACTCAGGTCTTTTATATTTTCTTCAGTTTTGAGGTTGATATATGTTTAGAAATCCATCATTTTCCTACAGATTCTTACATTTCCTAGAGTGCAGATTTTCAAGGTAGCTTTTTATAATCCTCTGGATTTCTGTGCTGCCTGGTGTAATTTTAACTTTCTTGTTTCTAATTGTATTGATATATGTTTCCTCTTTCCTTCTTTTTGTGAGTTTAACTAGAGGTTTATCAATCTAACCAGCTTTTTGTTTTATTGATCTGTTGGGATTTTTTAGTTTCAATTTCTTTAATTTTTGCTTTGATTGCTATAATTTCTTTTCTTTAATTAGTGTTGGGGTTGTGTTATTTTTGGTTTTCTAGTATCCTGAGCTGCATAATTAGATTATTTGTTTGAAATTGCTCAGTTCTTTTTTAAGTGTGTATTTATATGCGATGAATTTACCTCTTCACACTGCCTTCATTGTGTCTCAGAGGTTGTAGTTTGATGTGTTTCTGTTGTCATTTGTCTCCAAGAACATTGGAATTTCATCCCAAATTTTTTTATAACTCATCGTTTGTTCAGCAGTGTGTTGTTTAGTACCCATTTGTTTGTGAAATAGCTGTTGTTTCTAGCTTAATTTCACTATGATCTGATAGTATAGATAGGATTATTTTTTAATATTCATTTAAGCATGTTTTGTGGCTTAAAATATGGTCTATTTTGGAGACTATCACCCGAGCTGCCAAAAGAAATGCCATAAATATATGTTTAATTAATTTTTTCCATGGTGTTCAGATCTGCTATGTCTTTGTTGATTTTTTTTTTTTTTTTGGCTAGCTAACCTATCCTCCTGAGAAAGAGGAGTATTAAAGTTTCCCACTATAATTGTGTTGGAGTGTATTCCTTGGTGTCCAGTAGTTTAGTTTTTGATTTATAAAGTTGAATGCCAGGCCCCATCTCTTAATAGTACAATTTCACTCTTAACAGTAGATTCGGTAGATTTTTCACAACATGCTTTTGGGGGAATGTTTCAGACCAAACCATAACAATCCATTAAAAGGACACTGATGTCCCAGGAACTGCTCAGAATATGGCAGCACAAAGATGCACTCAAAGTCTGGACTCTGTGAGTTAGGCTGCTTAAGTCTGACTGTTGCTGTCCATCCTGGGACGCTTGATCTGAGACAATCTAAAGTTCTCTAAATGTCAGTTTTCTAATTTATAAAGTACTTACATTAACAGTAGCTTCCTTGCTGTTTCATTGTAAAGATTAAGAGAAGATGCGTAAAAGTATCTAACATGGTGTGAGGAATAAATACACCGTCTCATAAACGTGATAGCTGTTAGTATGGACTTAGAGTACAGGAGTTTGGAGCACCTTTTCCCTCAGCATCAGGCCCCTTCAGCTATAGCTCAGTAAAGTTTTTGTTTATGGAAAATCAAACCCCACTGGGAAGCTAAATGTGTTACTTGACCCAATTAAGGCTAGATGAAAATTCATAGTAAACTGTTACTAATCACAAAAAGACCCATAAACAGTTGCTGAGATGTTGGGGCATAATTGCCTTTAGGTCTCCACTCTCATTATCATGAGGTCTCTTGCTGTTAGCCTCTTGTATATCAACTTGTGACCTCAGTTCCATTTCCATTCCTTAGGTCTCTCAATCACAAAATTACAGGTTCCAAAATGAAACATGTACTTTTAAACAAATGGAGAAAAAATTAGAACTCTTAGGAAAAAGGACTCCCACTGTGACTAATTGCCACCAAGATTAGTTCCTAAGATACGCTGCAAGAGGAGCAGAAGAATGACTTTCTTTGATTTCTATTGTGCCATAAAAACATCAAACTAGGCACTTGGGTCAAGCAGTAAAGAAACTTGAAGCCAGAATACAGACATTTGAAGAGCATCTTCTGTTTTGGTGCAGTGCCTTTGGTTTTGTCGGCTAATGACAGGGAAACCCATGAGATGTGAGAGTTACTGAAAAATGGGTGATATTGTCATTGATCAGGCAATTGACATAACTCTGTACATGAAGTTTTATTTTGTGAGTCAGATCTTACAAAATAATTTCTCACCTCCATCTCCATCTTAACTGGTAGACAACTTGCAGAAAGTCAGGGGAAAGTCCTATCATCTTCTCAGATTCTTTGACCAAATTCTAACAATGAGGCCCTCCAGTGAGCCTTACATGGGACAATTACATAGACGTAATTGGCATGAATAGTTTAACTCTTGTTGTACTCTTAGGATTTCCAGAACAGGTCATGCCCCATTTTTATGCTTTCTTTCCAAATATGTATCTGTGTTTATTAGTGTTTCTTATTTCTGGGATGTGATACCTGACATAACTTAAAAGAAGAGAAATTTATTTTGCCTCATGGTTTCAGGGGGTTTAGTCCTGGATTTTGCAGAAACACGATGGTCGGAGGTGACGTAGAGCAAAGCTGCTGACTTACTAGCAGCTGGACAGCCGAGCTGAGGAGCAGCATCAGAGGGGAAGAGGCCAGGGACCAGACAGAGCTCCGTAGTCATACCTCCCATACATATCCAAGTGGCTTTCTAATTCTGTAAGTAGCTTCCAAGCCAATCAAGTTGATGTAGTTAAGCTTGCCTACCACACTGTGGCATAGGCAGTCTTTTAGAATATCAAGAACCACAATATTGATAAGAACTATTATAGTTTTTAGGTGCATATTACATGACAAGCTATGCTAAGTATTTTCCTATGCTAGTTACGCGACAGTTCCTCAAGGTAAGCACTATTACTATCCTTGTTTTACAAATATGGAAACAGAAACACAGAGAGGTTACCTTGCAACTAGCTCTGTTTTATGTTGACAAGCTATTGAAGATGCTATTACTTTTCAAAGTTTTGATTATTTATTAATAAATCTCTTTGAAAATAAGGACATGTTGTAGTGGTTTGTAATGCTCTAAGAGTTCATTCAAACATATTTCATCTCTGCTTTCATAATACCCCTAAGAAATACTTGCAGATGAAAGCCAGCAACTGATTAGAGCCATTGGTGCCAGGTCTCCTGTTCTACACAATATAGACTCTTCTGACATGAGCTTTTGTCCCTGCAAAACCACTTGGAATCTAGATACCTAGTTCCAGAAATTAGAGGTCATTGAGTTCAACAATGTAATAAATGCATGGGCACAGCTTTGTCTCAATGACTTCTGTAACTTTCAGGTCACAGAGTGGCTTCCATCCCCTTTCTTCTAAGATGTAGATGAGGAACTCTGCTTCTCTGATATCTTCCTTGTCTTCATATCTTTCCCAGCCACCATGAAAATATGTACTTGGACAAGCACATTCAGGATGGCTATCTTGTATACTTGGTTCATGGGCGTGAACAGGCAGGAAAGTTGTTGATATGGTAGGGACTTGTGTGTAGTTCTAAGAAGTGAGGCTCTTATCTAAGTGGGAAAGAAGGAATCATAAGCAAGAGAATGGACAGAAGCGATGCTTGCCCTTAGGAAGCTTGTTGAGAGAAGATACATTAGGAGGGAAGGAGGCAAGATAAGAGACAGATAAGTTGGGGTGCTGTTGCAATAACGTAGTCATTCTCAAACTAGAAGGCATCAGAACATCCCAGAAAACTTAGAACACAGATTTCTGGTATCTACCTTAGAGTTGTTGGGGTAAAACCCAAGAATTTACTTGTCTAAAAAGTTTTCAGGTGGTGGCCATGTTACTGGCCTGGGAGTTTTACCATGATAACCTCTGTCAGAGAAACGATGTTGATTTGAATCGAGGCTTCGACAGTGGGGTTAGGGATGATAATTGGACATATTTGGGACTACTAAATGAAAATATTTTGTGAAGACATTTCAATAGATTTAGTGGCTTCCATGGATGTTTTTCTGTTACAAAGGGGAATGAATAAGGGAGAGGAATTCCAGGTGAGATGAAGGAGGCTGTCAGGGGTTATATATTTAGGGCCACAACCAAATTTTTCTACTGCCTGTCCCTCACAGGGCAGTGGTTACAGCTGTATCGGGAATTCTTTATAAACAGGTTTTTCTGCTTGGCAACAATTATGAATCTTATCACACAGGATCCAGGGAAGTCATTCACCATTTTATGGAAGGATGGACATATAGCACAGGGAAAACAGAGCTTGCACGGGAGGAGGGAGACAGAAGTATAAGAAGCCAGCTGCATGAGGATTTCCTTACAGTTACTACTAGGCAGGAAGGAGGGAAAGTCCCATTCATAATGACCTTGAGAGAAGAACATAAATAAAATGTTTCTTACGTTCTCAGGAAAGCGATTGGTCAGCAGATGCAGAAGCCCCCAGCACTTCCCTGGCTCTGGGATTTTTCGCTCAGCCTACCCCACTGGAGGCACTACCGTGACCACAAATGAGAAAGGATGTGCTCGTCGGAGGGTGCCTACTGGCTAAGCTGTCGTGACAAATGCTTCAGTGATGCTACGCCTGGAGGGGGAGAATGAAACATTTATGAAAATGGTCCTTTCTCAGCCACACGTCATGTCTGTCAAAGGGAGGAAAGCAAAAAGCAGAGGTCATCTCTCCAAAAGAGGCCACCCTAATTCTGTTTTCTTTCAGCTCTAGATTATCGGTGTGAATTTTTGAAGATAAATCCCACCAATAGTTTATTTCCATGACTTGATCAGTCATTACTGCCTATCACAGATTTTACTGAGAGGGCAGGTGGATTTACTTGCAAGACAAAGGCATAGAATCAGGGCTGGGTTATCTAACAGGCTGGCTAAACATGTGCTTAGGGTGCATGTAAGGTGGCATTAATTTTTTTGTGGGGGATAATAATATAATGTTTAAAAATTGCAGGAAAGAATCCAAGTGGCCATCATGTGTGGATCCAGAATTCTTTTGACTTCTTTATACTTTTATTGGAAAGAAAATCGGGCAGGGGCTTTAGCTAGAGGAGAAGAGATGGAAAGGTGGGCAGGAAAGATCAGGCTGCCTCATCAACAAAGGGAGGCACGTTTGAGTTGCTGGGTTAGGCTATGGCTGGGTAATTTCCCACTGGCTCATAATATAGAATTTTTTTTTTTTTAGAAACCTCTGCTTTGTTGCTTTGTGTTTTGGGGGTTTCTTCCTTGTGTAGTATATAGATTGTTGGCTGTTTTTGTCCTTGGATAAATATAACAAAATAACATATAAACATAACACATAAAAATAGCAAAAGATAACAAATAAAGATATCATGGTGTCCCCTCTGCTGTTACAGTGCACCTGGTTCTGGAAGAACAGGGGCAAGGGAAGGGCAAATTCCATCCGTGGTTGTTAAGGAAGATGGAAAAAACATGTTTTCACCTTCAGTGAAGGACAGGTTCAGGGGTAAGGCTCGAGTCCCTCTGACTCTTGTCTCAGGAGGGTCCCTGTCTATTTCAAACTCATTTTCAGGAACATCAAGCATGAACTCAACTGAGTTCAGTCAGAAATTCTATATATAACTCCCAGCTTGCCTTTTGAGTTTCTTAACATGTGTCTTGATCCTAGAACTACTGTACTTTTAGAAAATCAAGTAGAAGTGAAAAGTCCTACTAATAGCTGGAAATAATGCAAACATGCTTATATCACAAGGAGAAGTTTTTTTTAATTGTCCTCTCTTTTTTCCCATTATTTTTTATTAGTATAAAAATGTAATACATAGTATTTACAATGAATTTGGGTGTTTCATACATCTATGTATCACATCGACTTCACAATCCCTTCCCATCTTCTACCCTCCCACCCCCTCCCTGTCCCTTCCCCTGGCTCTGGCTATCACTTCCTATGGTTCCAAAGAATGTCTGTGTTCTGGGTTTTCCAAGTCAGAGAAACCATACAGTGTTTAACATATTAATCTACCGTGCCTAAGTCGTTTCACTCAAGTTACCACTCTACCCCAGCTTCCTATTCCTCTAATGGATTCGCAGTAGTCAAATCTCAATATCTCCTCTCTGAATCCAACCAATCCCTTCATTGGGATATTCACCAAAAGTTTTTTTTCCCCATATTTTCCTACATCTTTGTTGTTATTGTTAAACCTGGCCTTACCCACCAGTTCACACTAGAAAATAATTATAAGCATGTAGTTCAGAAGACTAGTTAATTTGGGAAAGAGGAGAAAAAAATAAAATTCAATTGCCTTAGCTGAATACTGGAAGGTGCATATTTGTACATTTACAAGGTTATCTTTACGTCAATCAGTTTCCTTAGGATAAACTTTCATTAGTGACCTAACAAGTGAATTGCTACAAAAAAAACAAAGTTAAAACTATACCACATTGCTACATTAAATGAACTTAAATCTATATCATATAAATATACTTAAAGCGACAGACATGAAGGCAAATCTAGTTATTTCAGAATTCCTTTCATATCTTATTTACTCACATTTCACTGATTACTAACCTACTTTTTCTCAGCTCCTTCTCCTCTAGCTGTTGTCACTTTTCCTCTGGGGTCATTGGTGTTGCTGGTCTCCCTTTCACTTTCTAAGTTTCCTTTAAGTATTTTCTGCAACACTGGCTCAGTGGCTGCAAATTCCTTTAAGCTCTCTCTGTCATTGAAAGTTTTAAGTTCTCCCTTTAAATTAAAAGATAATTTTGCTGGATATAGCAGTGAGAAGTGGTTTTAAAAACAGGCAGAAGGAAGCTGTTTCCAATAATGAAGCTGTTTTCGGGAATAAACTCAGGAGCTCGTCTTCCTTCTGGGCTTAGGACAGAACCCTCCTGTGTGCTAGGTTAGTATTCTCTGACTCAACTGTATCCCTAGCACTGTGTTCTTTCCTTTGGCACACCTTTCCTGCCTCCTCAGAATCCACACGGAATCTTCTGATCATGCTTTCAGGACATCTCTTTCCCTGACCCTGTGGATACCAAAATCCAAAGATGGGCAAGTTCCATGCATAAATGACATAGTCTTTGCATATAACATATATATATGTATATTCCCATATATTTCTCTAGATCATTTAGAATACATAATTTGATGTGAATGCAACATAAATAGTTGTTAAACTTTATTGTTTAGGAACTTATGAAAAGGAAGATAGTTCATACCTATTCAGTATAGACTTTTTTGGTGCTTTTAAATATTTTTAATCTGTAGTAGGTTGAGTTCATGTATGTGGAACTGGTCCATATAGAGGCTTAGGCCAACTTCATGATAATATGGTTATTGTGGAACTTGGTAAAGATAGGAAGACATAGATCTGTGATACTGAACAGAACAAAATGTTTGCATCAAAAATAATTATTTCCCTTGTAAGTCAGTTATTAATCAAGCCAGTTACCTATTCCAAACACAGAGATAGATGAAAGTAGCACTTTTTTTTTTTTTTTTTGTACTGGGGACTGAGGATAGAACTCAAGGAGCTATATCTCCAGCCTATTAAAAATTTTTGAATTTTGAGACAGGGTCTTGCTAAGTTTCTAAATTGCCTAGGCTAGGCTTGAACATGCAGCCCTTCTGTCTCAGCCTGCTAGAGTGCTGAGATTACAAGTATCCGAGGCCACACACAATAAATGCTTGCTTGGAAGGCACTGAAAAATGGCCAAGTGCTAACAACATGTTTGTTGAACAAATAAAGCCTGTGTAAAATGTAACTTTATCTGGATTAAATGCCAAATGTTACTAACATTGTACAATTTAAGTATTATCAGCCTGATTACAGCTATTTAGGGAGGAAGAGACCCCAGGAAAGCCTCCCATGGGTCCTCAAGCAGTCTTAAGTACTTACATGTTGTAGGATTAAATAATCTAAGGTGTCATGTTGTTTCCCTGTATCTCTAATGTTCTACTAAAGTAGCCCTCAGGGCAAAAAGAGTGAATTTGATTTCCAGAGGATGAAGATGTAGCCTGAAGCATCCTTGGAAGTGAGATATCTCTTTGCAATGTCACTTTTAGTCCTAAAAACATAAAAACATGTACATTTCGCATTCTACTCCACAAATCTCCAAATTTGTGGCAACACTAACAATCATCTTTACTATCCCACTGAAAGTGTAAAATTGAAGATGTTCTCCCCAGATTACATAGACACAACTTAACATTTCTCTAGTTCTTCCTGCCGCCCATTAAGCAATTAGAGGTGTCTTCTGGAACTCATGGTGATTTTATTCAGGAAGGACACAGTAGTTCACTAGAAGGAGTTGGATCCAACTTTGTTTGGGAAATAATGAGATCTGTTTTGCATAGAGCTATTTTGCATAAGAACGGCTCCTTAATCAGCCTCAGCCTGTGCTGACACGAGTTGTCTTGGCATCCCCCCCAAAAAAAAAAAATTATAACAACACTCCAGATTAGTGGTATTACCTGAGAATGGGTGGGAGAAGAGTTGGCAAAGGAAGCACCACAGTGCAAGAGCCTCGTGCCATCAGGAGTCCACTTCATCCAGATCTGTCTCCTCACTCTTTAAATGAGGAACTTAGCCTCAGTGATCTCTTAAATTATTTCTCTCTGCCAAACCAATGTTCTTAGCACAGGAAACAACATTGACTGTCTGTATGTGCTAGTCATACAAACACATGGTGAAAACAATTGGAGGAAAAATAGCAGGGTCTGAATTGAGTCTATTTCTGTTTACATGAGTGATATGACATGTATTTAAGTTGAAATAACAGTTACCTTTCAAATGAATATTTATTTAGTGCCAGGTGTTCTTCTAAAGTCTTTTTCAAATACTACCTACTTCCTTAAAGTCTCATATTCTTGTACTATGTGGTGAGTTATATATGTATGTCCATTTTACAGACTAGAAAACAAAAGCAGGGGAATGTTAATATGTCTGAAGTCATAATGGGTAAAGGCAGAGTCAGGTTTTGAGCCCAGGAAATCTGGCTCCAGACTGTTCTCCTAACAACCGTGTTGTACTGCCTCTCCACATAATAATAGAGGTGATGGGTTTTCCCCTGCTGTGAGATGGAGGCTGCAAATTGTGCCAGAGTATAGCTGATTAAACAAAGCTGAACATTAACTGTCGGATTTTTCTCTTTTAGAGGTAAGTGGCCTCTCCGGACTTCCACTTGCTGAATACTCACCCAGATACGGAATATGCAGATGCTGGCTCTGGGGTAGATTGTGGCCAGTTTCCTTTCCACAAGAAAGGGAGGGATAGAAATGAAAACAGCTTGAAGTGATAAAGTAAGCTTACAGATGTGCACGATCTCTTCTTGTTACCCTCTTCCGTCTGTTCTTTGCTGTAAAACGGGTCCTCATCCTCAGAGCTGTGGATCATACCAGTCATGGCCTTGGAAGGACCCATGCCTGGGACCAATGAGCAATGGGTAGAAGGCGAGCAGATAGTAAAGCTCCGCCTCCTGTCATGGCAACCCTATTAGGTTCTAATACCGCTGCTGTTCCGACAGGAGGTAGAACTTTGCCCCCCACCCCTGCTGCTGCTGCTCGCCCCCGCAAAGCTTTCCTCCAATGACCCACTGCGTGATAAGTACCTCTCATCTCCTATCTACCCCTGTTCCTTGGGAGAATGATCTTCAACCAAACAGATCCCTAGTGTCAAAAAGGTGAGGGACCACTTCTAGAAAAGATTCTTAAGCACCTCTTCATGGAGAGGTGGTGATTTGAGGGAAATGGGCCCCTCCTTCTCCTTGGAGCTAGCTTTGAATAATTCTTTTTTCTTTTTAACATTAAAATGGCATCCTTTGATGCGTATGGAATTTATTTAGAGGGTGTACAAGCCCCATGAGAGACAAAGTCTGAAACAGCCATGTATACTTACTTTCAAGAGCTGGAGGATCCAGTGATTATCTCAGACACGAGGTAGAATAACCAGTCCAAGACTGCAGGACAGCTGGTGTGACTCTGTACTGCAGGCGGTCATTCCAAGGCTATGGCAAAGGTCTGAAGATGGAGTGACTCCGCAGTAACGATGTATGAGATGAAGACAGGAGTCAACGTCTGGAGATGTTGATGATGGCCAGAACTGCCTCAGTAGAGGAAGCAGTAAGAATCTTCATTCTCCCTTCCTTTCTTTTTTGTTCAAGCTGGTTGGGCCACTCACACCTCGGGTGGGCGTGCTCTTCTTTGCTGGCCCACAAGTCATTAATACACACCAAGAAACCTCTACCCTGGATGTCTCCTAGTCCCATCAAGTTGATGTGATCCCTCTAATGGACATGTGGCTAAATCAGATATGGCCCCTACCTTCTTTGAGTCTAGATTTTAATGGACGAGAGAAACACAGAAACAGTGCAAGGAAGTGCAGTGTTTTCCGAAGCCCAAGTGAAGGTCTGCAAAAGGTGGAGAAGGGAGTGATGTTGTCTGGTTAGGAAAGAACAAAGGGCAAGGTGAGGAACGCAGGAAAATCTTTGGAAGAAACTTAAACTAAGGAATGTGGGATATTTTTGAATTTACCAGGATGAGAAGGAAATATGGACGGGTCCAGGAAGAAATTCCAGCCAAAAGGCTCAAAGCACAGGAATATAAAAAGAACTTCCATGGCTCAGAAGCTTGGAATTGCCACACAAGTTGAGCTGTCATGAAGTAGGGATGAATATTTTCTGTGTTATTTACACTTTTTATATTGTTCATACATTCTCTCACTTTATATATAATACATATACATACATATAACAAAATCACATAGGTCAAATCAAAAATAAGTCTATTTTATTTTAAGACATTACTTTTTAAAGCTTCAACTTTCCCTGATTCTGGAGAAATCAAAGCCATATTCTGTATTTAGCTTTCTTCAAGTATGAACTTTTAAACCAAATCTGGCTCCTCACTGGCAGTGTGTGCCTGTCTTTTCTGGACTTTAATTTACTTTTCCATAAAATGGAGTAGTCATAACTAGTCTGATAATTTGATTGAAAAATGAGACAAAGAGTATAAAATACAAAACAATACCCCGAGATTGGCACAGGAAGGATCAAAAAATGTTATTTTCCATCTGTTACCTTTGTAAAATAGTTTCCCTAAGTATATTGCAACAAAGTTTGGACAGTGAAGTTAGGTGGCAGGAGAATGTTGAGAGAACAGTGTTGTGGTCACGGATGAACTTGTCCTGCTAGATGTTTAGCTCCTGTAGTTTCAGGGTGGAGGATAACTAGAAATGTGAGACAAGATGTACACTTCTTAAGTTATCTCAATACTAGAAGAACTCTCCTGATCCCATCAAAGGCAGTGACACAAGACACAAATCAGGACATGTCAGGACAATCTTACCTGCTCTTGTATGTATATTTTTAAAATCTTCTTTGCAGCTCTGGGGATTGAGCCCAGGGTCTTACACATTTTAGGCAAGCACACAGCCACTAAGGCACATCCTCAGCCCCTTCCCTGTTCCTTTAGATTGACATCTCTTGGCTCCTTTGAACTTAAGCAGTGCGGGATTGCTGAGGTATCTGTGCTCGTTGACTCAACTCGATGACCTTTCCCAAAGGCGCATCGCAAAAAGATGCGTGTGATCTCCTCTCTATAGTTACCCACCTTTGCATTTTCTAACGCTTATTTCCCAATCCGTTGTCAGTAAAGGTTGATAGGGTGCGTGCCATCCCCCGTGGAGTCCTCCGTAGCCTCCTGCTGCAACCCTCCCCTCCCTGGCGTCTACTTCCTGCTCTGCAGCCTGAGCGACCTTGCAGAAGCCCTGCCCTACTTAAAGCTCTCCAGGAGCTTCCCATTACCCGCAAGGAAATACACGCTGCTTTACCAGGCCCTAACTGAGTTCTCTTAGGACTGTCACTCGAGACTCAGAGCAGGACACCGTTGATTTTCTGTCCTGTACCATAGCACAATACAATGGAGGCTCAGTACCGATGACTTTCTGAGACAACATTTTTCCCTTGAAGAGTTGATTGTTACATTGGATAAATGGAAGCCGCAGACATAGAAAAGCACACGTGTTTCTCTGACGAAAAACGACTTGCTTGTTCTGTTACGATGACTTTATATAGGATCAGTAGGGCATGACCCCAAAGTGTACTTGGCGCCTTTAAATAAAATGTGTGTTTACAAAGCGCCAGATTGAAAGACAGAGACTCAGAGGGCTGTGCAATTCCCTTGAAGAACTGCTAAGCCTAGAAACCTACCGAGTTCGGCTGATCTGCTGCCAGGTATGCTGTTTGCACAGCAAAGTGTTCATCGAGTTCTTACTGTACACAGCACAGGAGAATTGATCCTGTGAGGGAACAGGGGAAGGTGTGTCCAAAGATGGACGGCTTTCATAATGAGGGAAGGCGAAAATATATGTGCACCATCCGCAGCATGAGGACGACTGTAAGCAGCAGATGTTATCAAAGCCAGAATCCGGGTACCGGTGTGCAATGGCAGCGAGGTGGGCCTGGGAGGCGAGTGCGGGAGCAGAATCCCACGCAGGTCAGCGGCTGAGGGACTGTGGCCTACTTGCGAAGAGTACTGTTAAATCTCCAGATAAGGATGAGCATTATGAAAATTAGTAGATGTGTAGAAAAAAATGTAACTACTTAAATATGCCACATGTTTTGGGCACCAAGTGTTTCCCAATCTGTAATAATTCCTAGGGAAGAGGGTCCAAGTGGCTGTGCGGAATTGGCCGCGGAGGTAGGGGCTCCGTCCTGCGCTATGGTGTAAACGCGGACCTGTGTTTGGAATGAGAAATGGTACAAAGATAAACGCAAGCGTAACTCTTGTTGGTAGCAATGCATTTCTTCCCGGAACAGCATGGTGTCCGTGGAAACACCGACGACAGATATTTTTAGCGAGATTTTTCTCCCTCCTTGGGACGATTAGGACAACACCTGCCCCATCTGGCACACGAGCCTGGCTGCTCGTTGGCGGGGGCGCACATGAACAGCTGACGCAGCGACGGTGGGCAGTTTCACAACCAGCAGCAGTTTCTGGGCATAGGATTTCAGCGTTGAATGACTGTTGTGCCCTGTGCTAATTCCTTCAGTATTTTTAGTAACTTGTAGTTGGAGAGCAAAAAGGACAGATTTTATGCCTCCTAGAAACTAAATAGTATGCTTCAAAGTACTGAAGCATCAAGTTAAATTTAAAAAATTCTTTCTCAGGATATGCGCAAGAGCCAGTATTTCTCTAACTTAATAGGAAGAAATAAAAAATATGTATTTTGCCCATTGCATTTAGCTCATTAATAAATGAACCTCATCATTAATTTTTAAATTTCGTGGTATTGGAGACTGAGCCAGGGTCTTGAGGCTGAGCTGCATTTCCAGCCTATTTTTTATTTTTCATTTTGTGATAGGGTCTCATTAAGTCGGTAAGTTGCCCAGGCTGGGCTTGAACTCTGGTTCTTTCAGCCTCAGCCTCCCATAGTATGGGGATTAGGAGCCTACGCTGCCAGGTACAGCTCATCATTTAGTCTTTGGGGCTATTAACTACAACCAGGGTTGCTTTCTGTGCACATTTTCTCTGGGAAAACTATCTAAGGAGTGCTGAACATAGGTAGAGAGACTGGCTTCTCTTCAGAGTCCTTGATTCAGTAGAAAATGATTAAAAAGCCTATGTGAGGAAAATGATTATAACCAGCAAAAGTAGAAAGAGCCTGGGGACACTCAGTACTGTCTGTCACCTTAATGACACTCTAAGGGATCATTTCTTGTAGTTTGGAGGAGGTGTTCAACCTTATGACAAAGCTTACCCTCCAAATTAACATCAACTTAAAGCATGAGATATTTAAAAAATCATTGCCAAGTGCTTGTAATCAACTTTATTTTTTCATTTCCCCCCATTTTATTGATATGTATGAGCACAAAATTTAAGGTTTACAATGAAGTTGAGCATTTTTTGCACATATGTATCTTGTCAAGGTGACAAGGACTTTCCCACTCTCCTTTTGTCCCTCTCCCTCCCCCCCCCATACACATTGGAATACTATGCATCAATAAAGTCCAACAGCGTGGAGGCCTTTGCAGGCAAATGGAAGAAACTTGAGAACATCATGCTTAGTGAAGTGAGTCAGATGCAGAAGGTGAAACATCAAATGGTCTCTCTGATATGAGAGACCCAGATCACAACTCTAATGGAACTTAAAACAAAAAACAAAGTAGCCAACTTTTAATATTTGATTTCATAAATTCTCTGGTTAGTGTTTCTGTGGTCTTTGTGGGACGAGTTTGCGTGTGGGACAAGAAGGGATTGGAGCAAGCTGGTGTGCACCGTGTATTTCACTGGCTCTCATAGCCCTCCTAATTTGGAACGATTATCGGGGCTTGGGGGTATAGCTCAGTGGTTAAAGCACTTGCCTAGCAAGTGTGAGGCACTGAGTATGATTCCCCATCACCACATAAACTGAGAATGGTGATACATAGCTGTAATTCTAGCACCTGGGAAGCCGAGGCAGGAAGTTTGCCATGTGTTTGAGGCCATCCTGGGATACATAGTGAGTTCAGGATCAGCCTAAACTACAGACTGAGACCCTATTTAAAAAATGTAGTATTAGATCAGCAGCCTTTGACTCAGTCTTTGACATAGGCTTTCTCAAGTTTGTATAAAAGCAACTCTAAGAGTACAAAAGAAAAATCCTGAAAATATGTTATGCTACCTGAGATTATTAAAAAATAGACTTTTAACAGAGAGTGGATTATAATATATCTACTGTCCTTTTCTGACACATTCAGGCAGTAGGAAACAGCTTACTGAAAAAAACTTTAGAAAAACCATGTGATTCTTCTTACCGTTTGTACTGTCTTTACATTTTTTTTTTCCTGCACAGTTGATCTTTTTACGCTGGCAATAGCACAAAATTCTACCTTTGTACTTTTTTTAAACATTTGTACTCATACAAGAATATAAGAAAACAGAGTATGAAGAAGAGAGTAGGTGCTGACCGTGGTGCGCTGCTTGGTACAGTGGAACAAACAGATGCGTCCGAGTTAGAATCTTACTTCTTTTGCCTAATACTTGAGAAGTCTGAGAAAATGATTTATTCTTTCTCAATCTGAGTTTCCTAATTTATAACATTAATATATAGATAATAATATTTATCTTGCAAGATTGTACAGATCTGAGATAGGAAATATAGCTTTGAACATGTGGGTATTTGTTGCAGTCCATTTGGGCAGCTGTGGCAAATACCACAGACGAGGTAATCTAGTAAACAACAGAGACTTACTGCTTACAGTTCTTAAGGCTGGGAAGTCCCAGAACAATAAAACCATCGGAAGCAGAGTGTGACGGTGGATGCCTGTAACCCCAGCACCTTGTGAGCAGAGGAATTTCCAGTTCAAACCCAGCCTAGGTGATTTAGCAACTCAACAAGACGTGGTCTTAATAAAACAATAAACAAAGGGCTGGGAAAGTAGCACAGTGTAAAAGCCCTAAATTCAATCTCCACTACAAAGATGGAGGCGGAGGGAAGTAGATCTGCAGCTTGGTAAGAGCTTTCTCAGCTTGCACGTTTTTCTCTATCCTTACATGACAAAAAGCTTAAGACAGCTCTCTTTTGCCTCCTTGTTTGGGTACGGGCTCCTGTGACAGTCCAGGTTTGTCCTGCACTCACTGTGTAGCCTAGGCTGGCTTCAAACTGATACTCAAATAAATTATGCAACAGATTTAACAAGACACAAAACAAAATCCATGTATTTAAGAACTCAGAAAATATGCTGTATTTTGAAAGTATTGAAGATAAATTCCAACTACAAAAAAATGAAGCCAAAGTAGGGATTTTTTTTGAAAAGGAAATCAATCATAAGTGGGTGGAAAGGCAGATAGTGTGCAAAAAATCATGATGCCCATGACTGAGCCCCGTTGTCTAACACTGGCTCATTCAGATCTGCAGACAACTGATAAGACCACTGTAATTCCACTGGACTAGATTTCTGATGACAAGACCTTGGGTTATTCTTGTAACTTGGACATTTTCTAAATTTCAACCCATTCCTTCTTGGGTCACACTTGTAACTTCTGCCTTAGGACTACCCAGCGATGAGGAATCATCTAACTCTGAAGTTCCCTTTCTTACCCTCTGCCCTATGGAGTCTCTGCTAAGATTTCCTCAGGGATGTGTGCCCTTTCTGCTCAGCAAGTTCAACAAAGTCTAGATTTGTACAGTCAATAGCCTCTCCTGCTGTCTTTGTAGGAGCAGTAGAAAAATCTACCAGAAAGCACTGGGATGTACTAAGCACAGAAAATCAGATTATCAAACCAAATATAAATGGGAGTGGTGGCATGTGCTCACAGTTGTGGCTTCTCCAGAGGCTGGAGCTTGAGGTTTGCCTGAAGGGTTTGAGACTAGTTTGGGCACTATAGCAATTCTGTGTCTCTCACACTCCCATCCCCACCCCAAAAGAATGCAAATATCAAAATGGCTTTCATGAAAAGGAGTATAAGTAAGGTAAAAATAGTAAAAGGAAACTAAAAGTGAAAGCTAGATCATTGAAAAAGTGGCAATCTATAAAACTGCACTAAACATATTAAATTGTGGACTCTGAATGTAGGTATGCATTTTAATTTTTATAGCTAGAGAAATGTCAGTTTAAAATATTTCAGAAAACAAATTTAACTAATGTACCTATAAGATCAATGCCTTCAAAAATTAGTAAAAATCTAGTAAGGCCACATGCCTACTTTAGTAGTAAATATAAATGGGTAAAACCTCCTTATTAATAGACTAAGACTCTCATATTGTATGACATATGCAACCAGTTACATTTGTCTACCTATGACAGATACAGCTGGTTAGAAGGTAATCTGTGGCTGGGGATTGTGGTGTATACCTGTAATACCGGCACTCTTGGAAGCTGACTCAGGAGGGTCACAAGTTCAAGTTCAGTGTGGGCAATTTAACAACTTAGTGATAAAAAATAAAATATAAAAAAAAATGGGCTAGACATAGTGCAATGCAAAGGCTCTGGGCTTAATTCTCAGTACGGCAAAAATAAAAATAAAAAACAAAAGGAAGAAAGGTTGACATTAAAATGGGTAAAAAGGATTTGTAAATAAAAATAGAATTTGTAACATTAAGTGGACAATTGAAATAGTTTATGTGTTAGTTACTTTTTCGTTGCTGTAACAAAATAACCAACATTCACAATGTAAGGGAGGAAAGATATATTTTAGCTCAGTTTCAGGAGGTGTCAGTTTATTCATGGGCATTTGGCAACGGTGGAAGCACATGGCAGAGGAGCATTTCACAGCATCATGGGCAGGAAGTCAAGTCTGAGGGGAAGGGCAGAGCTAGCATGCAACCTTCTAAGTCCTGTCCCATTCATCACCCCTTCCAGATCCAGCCTCAGTGTTCTTCCCCTTCTAGAGTAAGCCCTGGTAATGTGCCACTCAACTGTAATCTACAGCACGCCCCTATTCCACCACATACTTGTAATCTATTTTCTGCCAAACACCTGTTTTCCACAAAACATCACATTTCTCCCAACCAGGCCCCATCTTTTAATAGTACATGGAACCCACAGATAATTCACAATATTCAAATACATGATGCCTTTAAGAAGATGATCCAGATCCTAATCACAACAGTTGACAAAAAGGTTAATTTTATGTATAAAGAGTATTTCTACAACAAAGCTTTAGCTCTATTATAGTATTTTTTGTGAGGCTAGAAATAAAATAATGTAATCTGGTTTCATCCATTGGAATAGTAAGGATCTAAAATATATTTAATATCCACTGTTAACACTCAAAGGCATTCAGTTACATTACTGTGAGTAGACTGGAATTCTCAGTATTTATGGTAGAAATATAACTCAACTCAACTTTTATGAGAATTTTTGACATTACCTGAACATTGCATATGCATATTGATTCAATAATTTCACTTCTAACAAATTTATTGAAAGCAAATCAATTGGAGAATGTTGTAAAATGAATATCCAGAGTATATAAGATACATTTATATAAATAAGCTTGCAAACATACATGGTGTGAAAATGGGCAGCTATCCCACTCTTCGACATGTAGATTTGTAATCTGCATTTTCTAATTTCCTACAATGGGAGTGGTTCCTGGAGTTCTCCAGTGGGATGAGATGTGTGGATGACTGAGAGGCCGTACGGTATAGGGGCTTCAGTGGCAGATGACCTCTGTCCAATCCTGAACACTGTCACATTAACTTAACTTAGTTGCCCTGTGCCACAGTTCCCGGATCTTCATAATGAGTGGTAGACTCTCGCTAGAGCTGTATGGACTAATGTAACCCTACATTAACGTGTTAATGTAGATGTATGGCCCTTGGAGGGCCCTTGAACTAGTACCTGTCATCTAAGAGCACTTTATGTGATAGCTATTATTCTCTCCTTTCAACATGCAGAAGTCTAAAGAATGAATGGAAACTTGGAACAAAATTCCCCTTTCTCAATAGAATAATTGACTTCAGAATAGGATATTAGATCCTAATAATTTTTGCCTTTTAATTCAAGGTTTAAGACAAACCTGTTTCCTAGCACTGGTTAAATGGGCCAATTGATTGGGCTAAAGTAAGATTGCCCATGGAAGAGGAAAACAGAAGAAACACCAGGCCCTGTACCAACTGCATAAGCGAAGCAAATGTACACACTAGCATGAATTGTCTGAGGCTGGAGGGGGTAGGTGAAGTCACAAGCGATCTTTGTTCTAACACACAGATAGGAAATGCAATTACAGTTTTCCCCTGATGTTCTTTTCTCTTTGAAAGCTGAAATTCTGGTCTCACCTGCTACCAGTTATCCTTGCTCTCAACTTAGGCTTTTATTTTCTGTTTGACTGTGTAGACACACTGATGAGTTGCTTGATTGCGGCTCCATTGTTGTCATGTGACACACACCTACCGGGCTGTGGGGGGAAGGACCGACGTGCTATGGAAAGATGAGGGGTTGTGGATGCGCGCGAATCCACATGGTGTCTGTACCTGGGAAAAGTGCTAGGGAGGAGAAGCGGTGGTTAACTGAGATACAGCCGCGTGGGCGCTGATTGGGAGGAAGCGTGTAACCAAATAGGGATGGGAAGTGCCCCACCCCCACTCTTAAAATTGTGTTTGTTCCTTTAGTACAAAACACATGATAATTATAGAGGAAAAAATAATATAAAGTACAATAACCTCACCTATAATCCCAATGCCCATTCTTATAAAGATTAAACGGTGAATGGATATGTGAAACTGACTATAAGAACAGGACATTTTAATGAGTATCTCTGATTTTTTTTAAAATTTAGAACTATATCTTCTTGCACAGTTGTTGTTAAGTAATACTTGGTATCTTACACTTTTTCACAATATATTACAAATATATGAATAATAAAATTGTAGGAAAGTATAAACCTAATTTTAACAGCTACATAAACTTCTATGATAAGTTTAATACTTTAAATTTTGATTTTGGGCATTTGTGCTACTTCTGTCTTGTAACTGTTTTTGTTCTTCAGAAATCTTTGGTACAAATTAATCCCTTAGGATAAGTTGCTAGATATTCAAGTGCAATGTCAACATTTATGCTTATTTAAAGGAACTTGTTGGTTCAGCTGAATTGTTCTGAAGAATGAGTCTATAAATTGATATTTGCACTAGCAGTGTGTAAGAATGGCTAAATCCCCTTACCTAGAATTTCACTAGAATTGGAATTCTAGGCATTTCAATTTTTTTAATCCTTCAGTTCTAATTAAACTAGTACTACCCTCACAAAGATTTCAGTCTAGTTGGAGATAAGACAGCACACAATTTCAATTTATCGTGGTTACCCTTGTAAGAGACGTATAGAGCTAGATCATTAAGTGTAAAAGTAAGATGGAAACTAATGCATAATATATCATCCCATTCCAGACCAAAGAGTAAGAAATGCAAATCCAAATATAGACCATATTGAAGTACAGACATGGGGTGCTTCTGTTTTCCTCAATAATTGCCACTTTTGTGTCTTCTTGAATATCTTTCCCTGCTGACTTAAAGGAAAGCTAATAATACTCTGCCCAATTCAATGACTCTTCCATTATAGTGTCTCCATCTGGCCTTCTAGATCAGCCAGATACCATGCCTGAGCTGTTTGTATTTACTTCAGTCTCAATCATAAATGTTTCTTTCTCTCTTCAGGAAGAGCAAGAAGGTGGGATTGTTAATGGTACTTTCTAAGAAGGATCAACTTTGGTGGGAGTTTATGAATTGAGGCAGGATTTTTTAAAATTTGTTTTATTTTTGAGACTGGGTCCAGGCTGGTCCTGAACTCACTGTGTAGCTAAGGCTGGCCTCGAACTCATGTCAGTCACTCCTATCTTAGCCACCAGAGTCCTGGGCATGGGCCACCACATCCAGTTGTGGTGCTGGGGAGTCGCACTGAGGGCTTTTCACTTGTTAGGCAAGTGCTCAAACCACTGAGATACACCCCAGCCCTAGACAGGATTTTGAGGGGTGAAAGATATGGGTTTAACTTACACTGCCACATCCCTTATTGATAAAAGATAAATTTTGTAGATTCCTGTTGGTGGTTACTTTGCCTTTTCACTAATAAGTTTCATTAATTATTTAGTTGAAATAAATAACTGGAGAACTTGCCTATAGAAGTATAAGGAAAAAAAACTATTCAGTAGAAAGAATGTTGAAATTTTAAAAGTCTTCCTTAAACTCTGTATAGCAATTACAACCAGTGTCCAAACTCTGTCTAGTAATAGCTATTCCTTTGTGCATGGGGACTTCTGAAGAATCAGAACTGATCCTATTGCTATAAGTGTAATTAGACTTCTCAAGGGTATTTAAACTATTTCCAAGTGGGGCACAGAAAGGAGATGCAGGAAGACAATTGTATCTACTGACCCCTTTCTCTTCTATTTTTCTCTGGTTCAGTGGGTGTCTCACATCTGGCGGGGGTCATTTCCCACTTATACTCCATAGCAATGCTGAGTTGACTCTGTTGACTTCTTTTGTTGATTCTTGTTAGCCCAGTGATACACCCTCTTTCCTAGTGCCCTGCTTTTCTGTGCTCTTCTTAGTCACCTTCTTGTCACAGGGACACAACACTTGGCACCCTCATCTTAAAGAGGGGGAAGGTTTATTTTACCTCAGAGTTTAGAGGTTCAGGCCATTCGTGGATAGCTCACAATGACAGAAGGGCATGGTGGAGGGCCTAAGCGCAGGAAAGCTGTTCACCACATGGCAACAGGAATAAGACTGAGAGAACAGGGGAGCTAGTGAGGAAGATCTACCCTTTCAGGTCTTTTAAAATGATGGAGTAGCTCTGTAGTTCAGGCTGGTCCTGAAATCACTATGGAGCTCAGGCTGGCCTTGAATGCTGGCAATCCTCCTTCCTCAGCCTCCCAAGTGATGTGATTACCGGCATGCACCACCACACCTGGCTATGCCTTTTTATAAGCATTTTGGCTTTTTTTTTTCTCCTTGGCAGTAGCAGTGGGAATTGGGTCTGCAGGACAAAGGTAAGAGTAAAGGCAATATTTACAAAGAAATATCCTTTGGTCCAGTAATACCTCTCCTGATTATCTTTCCAAAAGATTTAAAAGCAACAGATAATAGAGGTACATGTATATCTATGATTAGAGCAGCACAACTAATAATAGCTAAAATGTGGAAGACACCCAAAATACCCATCAACAGACCAATGGATACATAAATCATGGTACATATGCACCATGAGGTACTACTCTTTCATAAAGGCAGAGAGATTTGAGGTTTTTGTAGGTAAATGATACAACTTGAGACTATCATGCTCTATGAAGTGTGTCAAATACAGGTTAATTATTACATGGTTTCTCTAATGTGAAAAATCCAAAATACGGGCATTCTATAGAACCAAATGGGTGGAAGTTAGGGGGGTTAGGGTGAGTGGAGGAAGGCATGAAAGGGAGGGGGAAGGGACTGTAATGTTGACACAATATAAGTGTGCACAAAACACTCAAGCTCAGTGTAACTATTGAGCTATCTATCTATCTATCTATTAATAAAAACAGGGAAAAGGAAATATTCTGTGAGTTTTGTGATCCTTCCCCAGAAATCAGAATCATGCCCTTGGCCAATATGAAGTATGTGAAACTTCAGCTACTGTGCCAAGCTACCTTAAACAGCGACATTGCAGCACAGGTGAGATGTTACCTCAACTCCAGCCAACTCAGCTACTAGGGGGCATGTAGATATCATTACCAGATTTATCTGTCAGAGAACCCCGGAAACGAAGATTTTAGGTGGTGATATGCTGGTGACTGTTAGCAACATAAAGTATGTGTGTATTCATTTATGTAACACATATCATAAACTTCACTGATAGCATAGTAGAATACAATTTGCAAATACTCATTAAATTTAAAATATTGTGTGACTTATGACTTCTTACTAAATCTACTATAAGTTTTTATAATTCTGCTACCAACAATAGATTCTCATATCCAATAGGGATAACACTTGGTTATGAATGTAGTCTGGTATATGCCTTTGTTGTTTCACTTTGTTGTTTCATTATGATAAAATTGTTGACCAGCATTCACATCATAACTGCACCTGAATCACCTGAGTCACCTCAGTGACTTGGAGTCACCTGAGTTGACTTCTTTTCTTCTGAGTTGGGATGATAGGTTTCAAATATTAGAAAAACACTTGTTAAAAAATTTCCTGCTATTTACCATTGTAAAGATTGTTGGCACAATGCACTTTTAAGTTTAATCTATATTAACATTTTCTCCATTGCTCTGTTTGTGACAGTGGCGATCCAACCTGGTGCTAGGCAAGTGCTTTAGCACTGAGCCACACCCCTGACCCTCTTGAAAATTTTATTTGAGACTTGATCTTGTTAAGTTATGTAATCTGGCTTCAAGCTTGTGATCCTCCTCCTGAGTAGCATGGATTACAGGTATGTGCTGCCCTGTTTTGTTTTTCATTACTTTGTTAAGTCCAGGCAGTAAACAATGAACAAAACCCTGATTTTTAAATATTTGCCTATTTCCATGATGTTAGGATCTGATCATGGCTTAGTTCAAACCACCAAAAGGATGTTGTATGGAATTGGGAAGAGATGTGTGTTAGAATTTCATTTGATATTTCTATGTGAGAGCTACAATATAAGCCAGGTCTATTGGTACATGCCAGCATTCTGTAATCCCATTGTTCTGAGAGGCTAAGACAGGAGAATCACAAGTTTGAGTCCATTCAGGATAACTTACTTAAAAAAAAGGATGGAGTTGTGTCTCACTGGAAAGTCTCTAGATTCAATTTTCAATACCTAGAAAAAATAACTTTGAGAGCATAGATCATAGTGAATTATTATAAAATAATAATCACGTGATGAGTTTTGAGTACTACCTTAAAATTAAAAAAAATGTTTTACTGGGATATAATATACATGTCATAAAAGTCACCTTCCACATGGTCTAACTATACCATTCTACACTCCTATGAATGTTAGTATGATCATTGTGTCGTACAACCATTGTGACAGTCTCATTATCCTTTATTTTAAATAGAATTTATTTAAGTGAATGTTTATATCATTTAAGTTTTAACAATAGCTATACTTACCAGCTACTCACAACCAAAAATCCTTGAAAAATATAACATTTGTCTCTTGCAAGTGGTTCTTCGGCACATCACTGGTTTTAGATAAAATATTTAAAACATGTTGGCTCAACACTGAAAACAAACAAAACAAAATCCCCCCCCACCCCCCTGCAAACTGATTAGTGTAAGCACCACACCTGCAGCTTAGGCCATCATTTCTGATCTCTTTAGCAGAGCAATGGGCACTGAGATCAGATGTTCTGTAAGGACCTCTGGGAGTTGTTTCCTCCCAGAGTTGGCTTGGCTTCCAAGCCTCCTGATGAGAGAGGTGTGCTCTGGTTTGGATGTTGAGTGTTCCCCAAAAGCTTCATGTATTTGGAACTGTGTGTTATTGAGTGGTAGGGAAAGATTGTGTCAACTTGTTGAGATAGGGGTTTGCCCAAGGCAGAGCTTTCAGGTGTGTATTGTTGAGTTGTGGACCAGAAATTGAGGGAGGGGCACCCAGCCTTGGGGTGGGGAGGGGATGGGCCACCTGGCAGCCTAAAGTATTTAAAGTAAGGAAGAGGAGCTATTGTTACAGCGTCTTCCTGGGAAAGCTCTCGTCTTGTCCGAGTCTCCAGACAACTGCCTGCTCCTGCTCTTACTGGCTTCTGTTTGCAGTGGGGTGAGCAGTTCTCCAGCTTCTGCCATGTGCTTCCACCTATGAACTGGCTGTTTGAGACCTGAAACTGTGAGTTAAATACATCTTTCCTCTGTTAAGTTGTGAATGTTGGGATTCTGTCACAACCACGGATAAGTAACTAACCCAAGGTGCCAGGAGGTATGTGGAACTCTCTTCAATGTGGGGAAGTAGGGTCAGTGGAGGTGCTGGCTTTCCAGGCCTTGGTGGCATCATAGGTGACACCTCTGGTGATCGGGTAGCAGACGTCGTGGCAGAGGGTCTTCATGCAGTGTTTTTCTGGAGACTCGAGAGGAGGCAGAGCAGGACAGGAGGAAAACTGGAGGCCTCCGTGTGACTTTACAATACGGAATCTCAGAGTTAGGGTTTGGGGTGTGTGTGTGTGTGTGAAATGTTCAGTCAGGATGTGTTAAAGTCACACTAAATCTATAAGAGACCGTATATAGGGTGACTATCCAAATTTACAGCCCAGGCAGGGACACTTTTGAGTGAAAGGTTGTATTATTAATAGAATATCCAGGCTATCAGTAGGTGTAAATTGGGACAGTCCTAAACAAACAAAATGCGTGGCATTCCATTTATTAAGGATCTAATCCAGAGATTCCAGAGAGGACATCAGATCCTTAAGAGAAGTTTTCCAAAGTAACTTCCAGTTGGGTTAGTTGCAACAGAAATTTAGTATTGCTCTCTGCAGCTGTCTCTGAGGCAGCCTTTCCCCACATGCCCTGAAGCACAGGACAGGAGAGATTTGCAGAAGTACTGGGTCACATTGTGATGGCGCCTCACCCAGGGCCCAGCACAGAGTGTTGGCTGTGTACTTGTCGATGCACTGCTTGAAAGAATTCATGTATCCTGACATCTGGCCTATTACCCGTTCTGGGAGACTTTGTCGGTTTTGGGGGCGAAGTAGCCGGATGCGTCTGCGCAGCGTCCTGCTGCTTGTGTGCACGGAATCCAGGGAGGCATGGGGATTGCTCTCACCGGCCAGGGGTCAGACTCTCTTCAGCCTGTGACCTGCCTACTGTGCTGTGCCCCTGTGACTCATCTCTGTAAATTCCCCAGGAGCTGATTACAATCCCACCCTAGTATGACCAGGCCGCCTTGCTTAGAAATTCCTTTGCTCCAGGAGACATGAGCTCGAACCTATTAGGAAGCTTGTCTTGGTCGCCTCGCGTGTTGGCCCGTTGTGAGTGTGAGGAGCATGGAAAAAAGGCTGCCGGAAAGGGGGAGGGTGGGAGCGAAGGACCGTGAGACATGGCCTCCCAGCCCCAGCCTAACGGTCCACGTGATGCAGTGCAGTCTGTGCTACGGGCGCCATATTTTCCCTGCCTACTCTCTCAGTCAATATGACACAGATGTTGCTGAATATTTTATGATTAACTTGTCCCTAGAGTCCCTAAATGTTTTATAATTTCTGGGTAAAGAAAGCAAGCATCCAGGCTGTATGCTCTTAGCAGCAAGCAGAAAATCATAACACCTAAGAGGAGAGATTTTCCCTTTTCTCACAATCCTAGTTTTGAAAGAAGACAATAGGCACAAAGGTTAAAGCTTCAGTTCACTATGAACAGTCAAACACCGGAAGCGGAAGACCCCGGGCTGGAGGGTAGAGATTGAATTTCAGGACCACTGCAATGATTGGAATTTAGACATAATCAATCCTGAAAACTGAGATCGAGGTCTTCGACGTGTTTTTGACTGTAGCCTTTTATGGACTGATCCTCCTACGAAGAAGGGGTGTTTTCTTTATGTTTGGGAGGAACAGATCTTTATTTTGAAGGGATAAGCTCGTTTTAAGATGAAGTTTTGTGAGTACAAGAAGTGAATCTTGTCCCCCATCCTGAACCCCGGTCTCCTTCTTACGCAGCAGAGGGCGCCCTACTGACAGCAGTCTTCGTTCAAGCCCCAGGCCAGGCAGAGCGGGTCGGAAGCGTACTAGTGTGCACCCTTAACCCGCCTCTTCACATTCTTTCTGTGAACCCAGTCGAATCTGCCCAGTAAGCCAGAGTGGGAGACGGGGTATAATTAGCAAGCAGGGGACGATGGTGGAACAGTGTAGGGTCCTGTAGACTTAAAACGCATGGTTGTGGATTCAAATTCCAGCACTACTTCTTTCTGTCTCTATGTCCTTGATCTCTCTCTGGTTTCTTTATTAATAAAATAGCTAAAAATCCTAGCTTATTGGTTCAGCCCTTGTCACATACCTGACTATGCAAAACACTCAGTAAATACTAGCTTTAAAGCAGGCAAGCAAACGTCTTCGGGTTCAGAGTGTGGGAAAAGAGGAAAAGCAAGGAGCCAGGATACGAGAATGACTCACTTTGGAAAAGATTTCACAGAATAAGATTATGCACACACACACCCATTAACTGATTAATGAAAAAGTAGCATTTTATAAGACACAACTAGGCGTGGCTTAGCCTTTTCTATTGGTTTTCTGTTGGCTCGTGAGATGCTTGTGTTTTTTCACACTTAGATGCTCTGACTGAAATTTTAAAGTAGTTTGAAATAGTGCAATAGGATAATCTTGTGCCTTTTCAGGAAGAGACTGGATGTAACCAATACACCTATTTAAAGAGGAAGAGACACAGAAACTGTTTAGGAGTGCTTTCCAAACCCTCCTCCGGATTCTGTTTTCTGAAAACACACAGCAAATGGCCTCTCCCATTCCTCCTCTGCACGGTGGTACCTCCCTTGACGCACATGCTAGCGCTTCAGGCAAAGAAGGCCCTGGAGTTTCTGAGCTGTTAGTGGACAAACACCTCCACCTGTCCTTCTCATTTCTCCCCGTCCACCAGTTAAAATCTCTTCGTGTGAGACTAGATTTTCTGCTCTTTTACCAGCTTCCCAGCTGATTCTCATAGTAAAAAGACTCGTGAATCCTTGATTGACCCACAGTCATTTTATTGATGAGGAAAAGTGCTTTTGGCTGGCAAGAAAAGGACTCACCCAGCCTCCAAAATGATGTCTTAAAATAGACATTTAACAGGTTCTGAACGACCGTACCGCTTCCTCCTTTGCCTGTCTCCTTCCAGATTTTAGGACAAAGTGCAGGGTTCTCCGAACATGGAATCCCAAGCCCCCTTGCTGTTCTTCTCACCGCGCGTCGCACGTGGCCTTCCTTACCGTTCTGGCCAAGCCCAGCGGCTCGCAGCTCCAGAACAGAGTGCGTTCGCAGCACCACACTTCCGTGGGTATTTTTCTTCCTCCTGCTGAGCTGCTCTCCCATCTTTGATCATTGCCAAACTGCAGCTCAAGCTGAGATGCTCAGGTAGAGAAGGACAGAGAAAACAGTTGTTGCCCCACTATATATCAAAGCATTATAGATCTTTTTTTTTCCTTCAGAGACTGGAAAGATCCTTTGAGCTTCCTTAATTTCAAGCTTCCATTTTTTTTTTTTTTTTTTTTTTTTGGAGCTAGCTTGGCATCACAAATGTGCGAGGAGGATCACATAAAAGCTGTGGAGCTCTGATCTTACATGTGCCTCACGTAATTACGGTTAACTTTCTGATGAACACTGAGGTTCTGACCTGCCAATTTGCCACCATTTTATTTGTTTTATTGTATTTTAAATGGTACTGGAGATCAAGTGCAGGACCTTCACACTAAGCTATATCCCCAGCCATTTATTTTTTTAATATTTGATTTTGAGACAAGGTCTTGCTAAGTCCCTAAGTTGCTCCAACCTGGGCTTGAACTTGTGATGCTCAGCCTCGCAGAGGGCTAGGATTATATGCTTGTGCTACAGGGCCCAGCTTCAATTTGCTGCTCTTGTAACCACCTTGTCCAACAAGAGAAGAGACAAAGAGCCAGACAGAGAGGTGGGAGGCTGGCCTGTGGCATGGAGGGGACACTCAGGCCTTCTGAATCTGGGCCCAACCTTCCAAATACATTTCTCTCTCAAGTTCTATAGCATCTATTCTAGATAGTAGTGAGGATAAACAAACACTTACGCAACTAGACTAAGAGAGCCTTAACTCGTTTTATAAGGTACAGATTAGGAAAGATGTGTGTTACTTTTTGGTTTGCTAGGCTTAGCTTTCTGCTCTGCCTAGTGTACCGACCATGCGTACAGCCTCCGCTCCAGCGACAGTCCTGCCTGAGACCACACCTGGGCAAGGATTGCCCACGGAGCTTCTCTCCCAGCTTCAGCTAGTAAATCATGAAATCTTGGCTTTAATGTCTGAGTTGTGGTGTTCTCCGCGCTGCTAAGTTAATTTTACTTCGTAGGGATTTCTAAAAATATGAACATCTCCCTTTTTCTAGAAAAATTTTTTCCCATCCAGATGAAAACATACCTTGCAGTGTCCAGGTCACCCACGTAGGTGGCAGAGATAGTGCCTGAGCTCCTTCTCCAGCCTGGTCAACAGTGACTGTGTTGGCTAGGTCTGTCCCCAAGCCACTGTGGTTGGCCTTGCTTGACACCTGGCTTCCCTGGGCTCAATGGCCGCCCTCCTCCGGGTCCCAGGGACCAAGCTAAGGTGAGAGTACATCAATCTGGTTTTGGCTGTTCTAAATCAGCTGTTCCTAGCTTTGGGTTTCTATAAACCTTAAGAGATGATGGAAAGAAAAAGTATATGTTGCCTCTTGATTAAGACACTGTTGCAGATAGAGAAAATGATTATACTCATCATGCTATTCATTATCTGGAATGGAAAGGTGCTAGCAGAAATGACAAAGGGAGGAGGGAGAATGGTGTTTTGGACAGGATGTCTTATTTGTCAAGGTGTTCCCTTGTCTGGTAAAAGCATCTCAGAAGAGACAAATGATTTCCCTCTTAGCTCCGGGATGCTTAGTATCCCTGTCTGGTTGCTATGTTGTGCTGGCCCATAGTGGTGTACGAGATGTGGACAACTTCCCGGGCCAGTGTCACTAAGTAGCCAAGTATATTTTCATTCATACTGTGATCACAGACTGAGCAAACCCCTGGCACAGCAGGGACTCTTTTTAATGCAAACTACTTAATTGCATTTTCTTGCCTTGAAAAGTGGATGGAAGATATAAAATTATTTGCAACAGGAAAAATTCAAATTAGAAAAAAATTAAGAATAGGGGAACAGAAAATTATTTTTTTACTTTTAAAGGGCAGGAATAAGAAATAGTTTTATTTTAAAATGAAATCTCCAATAGTTTTTAGAAACATGTTATTCATATGTTATTTACTCTTTATTATTTATAGTTTTAGGTCTTCATGATCTACAGATTCATTAACATGTTCATGAGATACAAGTTGGGAATTTGTGGCTGTATATATCCTGTTTGACTGCTTTTTTCCCTCCCTCTTCATGGTTCATTTAAAATGCAAAGCATACCCTAAATGCATAGAAACTTAAGTCATCTTTGAAAGTGAAAAAAGGTGAAGAAGCTCCCATTTATAAAGGCCTTTTTTCATTCTGACTTCACGGTTTTCATAATTATAACTAAGCTGGGATTTGTCCATGTGTCATGGTCACAGGTTTGACTTGTATCCACAGCTCATTAAATCTGTATTTAGACATTGCACTGTGTGCTGGTATGTCTTTGTGGGCCTGACACACTGACATTGATTTTTCCTTGACAGATTGCTGGAGGTATGTTTCTCACAGTCCAGTTTTTAGAAAATCTTCCCTATTTAAAAGGAGCTAATGATTGGGAGGCATTACATTCCTTCCTTAAGCCAGTTTAAATAAGAAATGAATCTATTAAAAACTCTGCAAGGAAAGCCATTTCTCTTAGGGGTTCCCATGGGCACAAGATGCCCCAAATGTGCAGTTTTTCTTTGATAATTTAATCTCTACTCCAAATGTCCGGCCAATTTTTTTGTGATTTATCACATATCATAATTTACAGTGAAAGTGCTACTTCAGATTTGTGAAGAGATAATATTTTTTCCCTTGCTTCATTCCAGTTTTAGTGAATAATTGACTTCCCCCATTACTATTAGTTTATCTTTGGACATTAGCCCTTTTGAACAATGACTCCTTCCACAAAGTTCTTCTCCACTCACCACCTGGAAATCTCTTGTGCCAAAGCTGCTTCAGATTTATCTCAATAAAACTTATTCTAATCTTAAAACATTGAGTCTCACTTTTTAAAATTGCCATATGAAACTTAGGAATTGGTGAGCAAGTTGCTTACCGTTATATGCATCAGAATACCTTCATTTACCCAGTAAAAACTATTCTCTGCTTACTGCAGAAAACAGTAGTGCAGCCTAAAAGCTGAAAGAAATGATCACTGTCATCAGATAGGCCAGAGTTCAGCTCTTACCTCTGCTTGCTCCTTAGTACAGCATGGTTCTGGGAAAGTTCTTTAACCTTGCTGAGCCTCAGTTTACTCACCTAGCAGTGGGGAATGTAAATATAAGGTAGTAGTGGAGATGAAACTCAATCACGAACTTATGTGCTTAGTGTAATGGTTGGCATACTGTGAGTTTCTTCAGCCTAGAATAGCATACATGTGCAAATATGTGAATATAAAAAATACTAAAATTGTTTAGAAGTGGCAAACAGCTATTCAGGTAGGCTAGCATGATTATTTGTGCCACCTCCTCCTCCTCCCCCCCCTCCTCTCTTTCTTTCTTTCTTTCTTTCTTTCTTTCTTTCTTTCTTTCCTTCCTTCCTTCCTTCCTTCCTTCCTTCTTTCTTTCCTTCTTTCTTTCCTTCTTCCTCCTCCTCCTCCTTCTTTCTTCTTTCTTCTTCTTCTGACCAGACTTTGAGTTGTAAGCCTCCTGAGGGCCTGAACGAAGCAGCCATTGAAGACTCTTGTCCACGTGAAGACCAGCCCTGGTCCATCTATGCCTCTGCCCCAACCCTCTCCCCTGCTGTGGGACAGGCTTCATTTCAGAGCCTGTCCTTTCTTCCTTTGTTATTAGCCAGACAGCAATCTCTCAAGTTAGTTTGACTCACAGTTTATAAATGAAGCAACTGGGCTCGGCTAATTTTAATTATGTGTTTAAAGGACGTAGCTCATAAGTGAGGAACCAAAAAATCAAAGGCCAAGGTCACATGTTGAAGTGTGTGTACTCTTCGCTGTCCCATGTCTCCTAGCGGGAGTGAAGCACTGTGAGCCACACAGACTTGTCCTGGGCTGCCACTCTCACGCTCTGTGGTCTTGGGTGAGTTTGTTTGAATCTAGGTTTCTATAGATAGGGTGGTATGCAACATAGATATGCAATAATTAGACCTCCTCACAGAGATGTTGTATTAATCAAGGAAGCACATAGTATGTGAATCTTCTTGAAGATAGATTCATCTTATACTTTTCAGTCTCCCAAGCGGGTGTTGGATGCCTGTTTCCCCTCCAGGTCGGCAGGGGGCAGTAGAGACTATAAAGGATATGACGACCTGACACCATCCTTAACCATCTCCCTGTCAGGATCTTGCACAATGGCTAGGAATCTGACTCAGATCAGGTCCTTGGATGCTCTCTGGTTCTGGCCTTTAGAGGAAAAAGGAAACTTTAAAAAACCGGTTGCTACACACTACGGCAGAACTGCCGTAAGAATAGCAATCATTAGTGTTTGCATAAGATTCCAAATGGATGACCTGATATTATACTGGAAGCTGGTCACAGCTGGCCTGCGGTAGCAGCTTCATTAACCTCGTGAAGACATTAATATCCTTAGGAAAACACAAGGAGAACACCTCCAGCTCCTCCGTTAGGCCCAATTAGCAGAGTGCTGCTGCGAAGAGGCGGCCTGGGCGCGCAGTCTGTGCTGGGAGCTGCCCTGGTGTCCATCAGGTTGCCGCTCACCGGAGTCCTTCACGCTGCCTCATCTGTGGTAGGAAGCCAGCCTTCCCCACATAGGTTGCTTTCAAGAAATGAATATTGGTAAGTGATAATGATGACAAGTTAGCACAAGGTAATACAGTAAACGTGAATACCAATTGGACCAAATGGTTTAGGGGTGATAGGTCTCTGTTGCCTTATTTATTCCTTATTAATTGCTTATAACAAGCCTAGGTGATCTTTGTCTCTTTAATTCTTACTCTGGTTTCTTCGGCTTGGCTCCTACTTACCTTCCCAAGCCCCTGAAAAGTTTTCTGTATCTTTCTGGTCGTATTCAAAGGTGGTAGTGGTACAGTCTCACATGTACTGAGAACAGCGTGAATAGTTTCCAGGTGATGAGTGTGGTTCCTTCCCCTTCTGTTCCCATGTTCCCATATGCCAGGGTCACTCCCATGGGCCCCTCTGCTCAGGGACCACTCCTGCTGGTTATTTCTTTGGGCACTTGCCAACTCTGGGGGTGCAAACTTCTGGTGTTGTGTGTGTGTGAAGACTGCCTCTTTCCTTTACAAAAAAAAAAAAAATCCTTCTAGATACTTGTGTTAGGCTACCAAGAGGTCCTCAGGTCCTCCATGAAGCTGGCTAACTTTTGTGACATATTCCTCATCCTTCACAATGAACGTGGACATCTCGTTCTTTGGAAGTCTTCCCCACACTACTAGATTACTCTGGGAGCATCTCCAGAGGCATGCTGCTCACCCTTGTGTTGGCCTTCGGTATCAACAGTGAGATGATTCTCCTGAGACAATATGACACATAACTCCTTGGGCCCAGAGTCCATGATTTATTCACTTATGTGTCCTGAGAGCTGAGGACAGTGCCTGGTTCACGATCGGTGCTGAATCCATGTTCGTGACATTAATCTTTGACTTAGAGATTCTTGTAGTTCTGGCTTCCCCATCGCTTTGTCTCTAGCCAGCCCTACCTGGGATGTATTTTCCTTGGCCTTGTCTCTTCAGCGCTGGTTTGCCTAGACCTCTGGGATTGTGCTATGTTTTTGAACTGTCCAGCAAACTTTAAAAACAAATACCCTTTGTACCTTGCTGGGCATAGAACCCATGTTTTGAGCAAGCTAAACCTACTCCTTTTTCTCCATTTTATTGATATGTATAGATGCAATGCATAATGTTTACATTGATCTTGAGTATTTTGTGCATATATGTATTGTGACGAAATTACAAATTCTTCTCCTCCCTTTTTGACCCTCCCATTCTGTCCCCCTCCCTATTAGTTCCCATTATTACCCGCAATTAGTTCCATGAAAAGAATGCAAACTGGGTTTCTCAAATTAGAGAAACCATTTGATATTTAACCTTCTGCCTCTGACTCACTTCACTGAGCATGGTGGTCTCAAGTTGCATCCATTTACCTCCAAAAGTCTAAAAAATAGGTCTTTACAGATGAGTAGTATTCCATCGTGTGCAAATACCACTATTTGTGTATCCATTGATCTGTTGATGGGTATTTTGGTGTCTTCCACAGTAGTTGTGCTGCTAAGAACATGGGCATACATGCATCTCTGTTACATGATGTTTTTAACTTTTTGGGAAAAATTCCCAGAAGAGTTATCACGGGATCGAAGGGGATATTCATTTCCAGTCTTTTGAGGAACATTCATACTGCTTTCTGTAGCGATTGTACCAGTTACATTCCCACCAGCAGTACAGTAGGTTTCCTTTTATTCCACAGCCTCACCAGCACTGATTTCTGTTTAAGTTCTTGATATATGCCATTCTCTTTGGAGTTAGATGGTATCTTAGAGATGTTTTGATTTGCATTTCTCTAATGGCTAAGGGTGTCTTTTCACACATTTACTGGCCATTTGAACTTCCTCACAACTTAAGCCTGCCTTTACCACTGATCTACACTCATAATATTTTCCTTTAATGCTCTATTAGTTTTCTGGGACTATCACAACAAAGTAGTAGAAACTGGATGACTTAGATATCAATATTTTTGTCTTGCAGTTTTGAAGGCTAGAAAGTCTGATATTGAGATGTCAGTGAGATTGGTTCTTTTGTAAAGATTTGGCAACTGATGGGGGAAAATGTGTTTCTGGCCTATTCCCTCCATTCTGTTCTCAGGCATTACTTGGCCTGGAGAGAGTGTCCTCAGAATCTGGGGATTAGATGTCTTGTAAGGTAACACCTCAGGGAAACACAATATAACTGGCCTAGGTTTTGCCAAAGCTTGCCAAAGCAGCTTCTCTATTTTCAGAGGAAACTCACACAGCATCAGTAAGTGCTGCTTTGTTATTTTCCTGCCTTGCCAAGAAGTGCAGTGTTCAGACTAGGACTGAGCTTGTTAGGTTTCACCCTTTGGGCAAATCGAGCTGTCTGTGTGTTTTGAAAAAGTGGAAAAATATTTCCCATCAGCATTGACACCCAGCTGAAATCAAGTTCAATAATGCTTGGAGTATTCAGAGATTTTTTTTTTTTTTTGTTCCTGTGATTCATTGCTTGGAAATGAAAAGGGATAATTAAGTGAAGTGGTACAGTGGCCTCCTGATAACAAATCCCCCCCCCCCCATTTTATTGTTTGCTACCTTAATGATCAGGTACCCTCTGAATAATCTTACTGAGGTTGGGTGATCTTAAGAAATGTCTTCACAGTAGTGAGTTGATCAGAATAAGCCTGTTTGGCACCATTCACAGGAATGACCTCTAGAGAGAAAATAAAGTCAAAAGCAGCAGAAAGAACTCAGTAGAATAAATGAAACCATGGAGGATTAAGCTAGTTTCCATGCTAGATTTGAATCACTGGTTTAGTGTTAGCGGAAGTAGTGACCTTGGAGCTGGCTGTGTCCCTTTGCTTTTCATTTTTCAGTTTACAAACCGTCAGTGTGTCCTTTCGTGTATTGTTAATTCCTCACATTCTCTAGAATGATAGTTACAAGAAAGGACGTTGCAGAGGGAGTAGTATCCTCGTCACAGCTGATACTGATGCAGGCGAGTTTCCAGTCTGTTACTGGAAGTGGTGACTTCACTCCAGCGACTTGATCCCGAAAACCCTCCCACAGATTCTGCTGCAAACGGTCTGAGGTGCGCCTGGCACTTAGTGCTTTCTAAGAGCTACTCTGGATAGTATGGACATTTTAGCTATATTAATTTTTCTAACAAATGAATGGTATGTGCAGCTATTTCATTCCTGGGCATGCACCCAAACAGAAGAGAGACCCATGTACTCATGTGTATTGTAGTACCATTCCCTGTACTAGGACATGGAACCAGCCCAGGTGCTCAGCAACAAATGAGTGAATCAAGAGCATAATACTTATAAACAAAATAGAGTATTATTTACTTATGAAGAAGAGTGTAATCCTCTTACTTGCTACAAAATGTGTGGAACTGGAGGGTATCATGTGAAGTAAGCCAGACACAGAGGTGTGTATCACAGTTTCTCTCACACATGGAAACTTAAAAAACAGTCAAACAATCAAAAAGAAAATAACAGAAAATTAGACCTAAAATAGAAAAGTTGTTAGTGGGGATTGAGAAGGTTAGAAGGTTACCAGGGGTCGAGGGGCTGGGGTGGAAGAAGCATGTATGGTGGATATGGCCAACGCATGATCTAGGATTGTATGAAAATCTCACAATGAGTAGCATTAATTTGCACAGTTCAGATATGTGTTAATGTTAATGTATGTTAGTAGTATTAAAAAACCCTCACACACTGTAATCCTGCATTCTAGGAGGTGGAGGCAGGAGGACTGCAAGTTTGAGTCCAGCCTGGGCAACTCAGTGACTTACCAAGGCCATGTCTTAAAAAAAAAAAAAAAGAAAACCAAGAACTGCTGCGGTGATAGCTTAGTGGTAAGGCTCTGGATCCAATCACCATCTTGCACCGTATTGACTTGTTTGATTGGAAAGACAGTAAAGGGAAGTTAGGGGACTATTTGAAATGTAAGGTTTACCTAAATCGCAAGAGGCCACACATTCTTCACTTTAACCTCTGGACCCAGTGAGGCAGCACCCCACCCTCGGTCCCCCCTACAGCATCATGGCTGTGTGTGTGTGTGTGTGTGTGTGTGTGTGTGTGTCCCGCAGCATAGTTGCTCGCTCACCATCGGTGCTTTGAGTCCATCAGGTGCTCTGATCCTTTACTTCCTGGTGAAGTCTATTTCATGTCTTATTGGGTAGGTTCTTGCCTTCTGGCTGGGTTGGTGAGTCACCTAGGTATCTTATGTCCTTTTCCTTGTCTGGGAAGCAGAAACAATCACTCTTCACTCTGTATTATTGTGCAATCAACGTGAAGATCCTGAGCTCCCTGTGAGTGTTTGAAAAATACCCTCTTCCACTCCCATCAGCGCTCCTCTGAGAGTCTCCTACTCTCCCCTGTGAGAACACAGAAGTGCTTCAGGTATGTACACACCCTGTAGTGTTGTCACTCCAACCTTGATGTAATAGTTGAGAGAAGCCAGTTCACTGGTGTCACTAGGAGGTTGAAATATTGATGCATATAGTGTTGGGACAGAGTACTGATAGGTGTTTAACATGGAAAATATCAACATCGTGGAAATTAATGAAGTGGTGTTTGTGTCTGTATCAGTGTGTGGAATTGAGCAGGAGCTCAGTGCTCATGTGCTCATTCATGCCTTCACTCCATTGTTGAGAGTCTTAGTGAAGGCTTTCAGCAAAACGTCAGTGTCTCTTTGACTCTGTCAATGAGGAAATGTGTGTGTGTATAATATGTGTATATTTTATTTTGTTAAGTGACTGTTTAAGAATAAGCATCTTCTTTTAGGAAGTCCTGAGTTTCTTTTGACCTTTTCACACTTATATAGGTAATAGTAATTAAACATTTTAACTCCATCTACAAATATTAAAAGGCACCAACTTCTCTCAACAGATGAGTAGATAAACAAAATGTGGTACGTAACATACAATGGAATATTACTCAGCTTTCCTAAGGAGATTTTACTTGCTATAACATGAATGAGCCTGGAAAATATTATACTAGAGATACAAAAGGACCAAGGTCATATGATTCTACTTACTTGAGATGTATAGACTAGCCAAATTCCCAAAAGACAGAAGCAAAATAGTGGTTACTATGCCTCAAGTGGAAGTAGATGTGGGGAATTCTAATGGGCACAGAGTTTCTGTTTGAGATAATTAAAAAGTTCTGGAGATGAATCATGGCAATGCTTGTACAATATTGTGGATACTAGTGTGACCTTGAGTTGCATGCTATAGATAGTAAAATTTATTTTCTGTGTATTTTACCATAATAAAAACTACAAGACAAAACTAACTCCACCCTTAAGGTCAGCATTGGCTCCCTCAGGGGAAAATCCTTATTTGTAGCATTTGTTGATTTGTGCTGTGTAAATAATGTTCATAGCTGATTTCAAGCCAGTAGTGCAATGACTGTGATATTGGAGTTGAAAAAAGAGGCCAATTTTTTTTTTTTTTTTTTTTTTTTTTTGCTCAATCATTAGGAGACACTCCAGTTCACTACTGCCTGTGGAAAATCATCAACGTAGTATAACTTTTTCACCCTTTCCATACTTGCTGTTTTTAATTGTAAATTGAAGTTTCAAATTAAGATGATTAGACAATAATTTTTATGTTAGGTAATATGCAATCCCTTAATGATATTTTGACATTTGCATTTTTGTATATGTTATTTAGGCTATATTTCACTCATCACCACTTACTTGGTTTTATTTGATCTTTTAGTTGTATATACTTAGGACTTTAAAAAATTGAATAAATGAGTGCTTTATTTATTTATTTATTTGAGACAGGTTCTCACTGTACTTCAGTCTGATCCTGAACTCGCTATGTAGCACAGGCTGGCCTCAACATTTATGGCTTTATTGTCTTTAAATGAATGAAATTTCTTCTTCTTTTTGAGACAGGCTGGTCCTGAACTCATTGTGTAGCACTAGCTGGATGGTCTCAAAGTCAAGTCACTCTTCCTGCCTCAGCCTCCCAAGTACTGGGATTACAGGCGTGTGTCACTGCTCCCAGTTTATGGGGTGCTGGGAAATTGAACCCAGGGCTTGAGCTTTCTGGGCAAGAGCTCTAATTGTTAAGCTACATTCCCAACCCCTCTTTTTTTTCTTTTAATCTGTGAAGATGAAAAAACTACTTAGGCACGTATGCTACCATATATTATTTTCCCCATCAAAATTCAGTTGATAAAAGATTGAGATTGATACTTGTTTCTTTGCAGATAATTTTATTTTTTGACAGAATTTTTATACTTTTTTCTCACTAATCTTGAAATTTATAATTGTATTTAGGTTATGCATAAATAGTTATGCCTGGTATTCCTCTAGACTTTGAAATTTGTGAAGTCAATTCTTCATTTTAGGGTATTGTCTTTTGATTTTTAAAGAAGTTACTACTTGTTTTTGCTATGTCATTACTTCTATGGCTACAAAGCTATCCTGGGTCTCCATATGTCTTATTATTTATTTCACCAAATCAGTCTATTAATTAGTTCTCCATTCCACTGAGAATTTTGAGCTTGATATCTATAATCGTGGTTGTATCTTTAGAGAGCACCATTGTAAGTCACCCCTCCCTTCCCCATTCTTTACAGTGGTGAGGATTGAACCCAGGGCCTTGAGTATGTGGGGCAAGTAATTTACTGTAGTGTTGCATCTCTAATCCTTTAATTTTAAAAGAGGGCATCTTGTAAATTGTCCAGACTAGCCTCTACTGTGCTATCTTCCTGCCGCAGCCTCCCTAGTAGATGGGATTACAGGCATGTACCACTGTGCCTGGCCACCGTAATGCTTCTGATATATTTTTATTATCATATAGTTTATTTTTCTTTCTCTTTTGTTCCTGGCATCAGATTATTGTATTTGTTACGGGCTCGTGGTAGCCTCATGTTTAGTGCTTTTCCTTTCACTCTGACAAGAATGCCTGTTGGGAGATGTATTAACATTTCCTCCTATTTCTAGTGGTCATTTGTTTCAAGAGTGGTATTTGTTCTGCTTCCTTGATATGTCTTCACTGGATTTGTTTTGTCATTGTGCCTGTTTGCTAATATCCCCCTCCCCTTGTCTGCTCATCTTAAAGAGGAATGTTATTTTTTCTACTGGCAGTTAAAATGGGTCTGATACAGCTAACATATGTCCTTATCTGAATATTTCAGGCATATATAAATATGTAAAAGTAAAAGGTTAGGTTTTCTCTGGAGTCTTTGACCTGCCAATCAGTTTAGAGATCTAGCATCATGGTCAGCAAGACTGAGAACTAGCAATGGTGATAGTGTCTGTGTTTACTGAGGCAATCAGATTTTAGTAAGCGAAGTGCCACTTTTTCTGGGGTGCAGAGTTGCTCTCAAGGTGAGCTGGCCATGGCAACCCTACTGTATTTGGCTGAGCATTTCCGTCCCCCCTAAATTACAAGTTGAGGGCAGTCCTTGCTTGGTGTAATCTCTAGTGTCTTCACTTTCCTTCAAGTCTTAGATGGATGTTTTTCTCCCCCATAATTATTATTAGTGGATGTTTGTGATTCTTAACCATTGCATTCACCTTGGGGAACTGGTCCATACACCTATTGGGTCTTGATCATTTTTACTTTCCCTTTCCCTCCTCAGCCTGCACCTCGCCTCATCCCTGGTCCCCTTCCCATTTCCATACAGTCTATTTTCCTGTGCAGGTGGGAGTTTCATGAGACATGTCATTTCTCCCAGATGTCCTTTGCTTCCTGCAGTTGCTTCACCCTTTCAGTGAACTCTCCTCATTCCTTGTTCACTCACTTCCTAGGTAAATTTTACCAACCCAGCAGAGAAACCATGGCATGGCTGGCTGTCTTTCCATCTCACTTCTGCTGCATGATCGTTTGCAATGCCTCCATGTTTCTTGTGTGAAGATGTCACATCTTCTATTTAGTTTTTTTTTTTTGTTTTATATGTTAAATTGGTACTTCAAGTGGGACATGACATAATTTCTATTTTATCTGGAAATATAAGATAGATGATAAACTAAATGCCTGGTAACAATTCTATGCTGAAGTTGATGCTTCCTCGACAGGCCAAATACTGTCTCTTCTCGAATTGGGATTCTTTGCAATAATGTTATCAACATGAGTACAATTTACGGGATAATAGAGTCATGTCATTTTATTTTGTTAACTGTTTGAGACCTGGGCACCTAAGGAGAAGATAATCCAGTGTTTACCTTGAGGTCTTTACATCCATTTTAGCAATTCCAAGAATCCACTAGACTTATTCTGTCCAACTCGGGGGGATTACTTCTTTTAGTGACAGAATTAGAGAAAAAAATAGGAAACCTGATCATTTCTGCATATTAATTCCATGCTGTGGAAAATGGGTCCTGCAGTGTCCCCTTTATGCAGTGTTTCCTTTGACCGTATAATGAATGTCAAAGTCCCAGTAATGACTGTGGCTTCCTTAGTTCACATTCAAATATTTTTTCATACACAACATTATGTTAGGGTAGCTCCTCCCATGACACCTCTAGCGCTAGTATACGTTGTGCTGTTACCATGTCTCCTGACCCCCAAGTCCTAGGCCCCGATTGCCAGCCTAGATGACCCTTTTCCACAGATTACTTTATTCCAGAGGCCTTGCACTTCTCTCTTTTGGCCTTTTCTGGATTCCCCTGGTGTACCCTCTTGGATTTTCCTGACTTTGCATCAGGTATTAGGGTTTGGGGGAATATCAGACCCTTTTATCAGGTAAATGAAATATGCAAATTGGTCCATCTTCTCCCAAACCAGCTCCGCTTTCCAATGGGTATTGTGAAAAGACTGGTATGGTGTGGAAGGGTAAGGCAGAAATATTTCTATTATGTTCTTTTGCCAGAGCAAAGATGCGTGTTCATCTTTTCTAACAAAGACTACTCAAACTCTTTGAAGAACAAGTATAGTTCAAGGTGCTGCTATTCCACTCTTCTCTGTATTGAAATGTAGCTGACAGAGATGGGCAGTACAAGAGCACATGTAATCCTTGTCTTCTTTGGTATTTTGTTTCATCGTTATGTTTTTTCTATGATGAGAGAACGTGACTAATATGACAACATGGACTCACAGGCAGACAAGTAAGTGGGTAGAGTCAACAGCTGATGGCATGTTCCCTGCTCTGAAGCCAACATCCCTTGAGAGCAGCTACTGGGAACCTACTCTGTGCCAGACATGGTGCTTAGTAGGTGCAGGGGGTGTGAGGATAAGGAGACATGGTCCTAGAGAGGAAGTTGAATGATGAGAAAGCATTAAGGCCAAACTTAGAAGAAGGAGCAGGATGCACTAGGGGCATCTGAGCGAGGCTTGAAGGAGGACTTCCTGAAGATGTTCCTGCTGAGCCTTGAAGGAAAAGTTGGATAAGGCAAGTGCAGGAAGAAGAAATAGTGTTCTTGCAGTTAGACAAAGCAGAAAGTGGAAATTCAAAGGATTTCTAGTTACCATGACTTATTTATTCGTAGCTGAGATAAACAGCTGTTGTATAGATAACTTTCTAAGTGTTCTACAAGATAATATGTCTTTTTTGTTTCTTGAAAAACATGGTCGGCATCTTTAGCTGCTAGAGAAATGTAAATCACTACAACCATGCGGTCCCATTTTACCCTAATGAAAATGGTTATTATTAAGAACTCAAAAAAAACCCAAAAACTAAAGATCGTGGTGAGGATGTGGGAGTAAAGGAATCCTTCTAAGTTGTTGGTGGGACTGTAAACTGGTATAATCATTATGGAAAGCAATGTAGATTCCTCAAAAAACTGAAAATGGATATTCTATTGGCCCCACCCATACCTCTTCTATATATCTTTACAAGAGAGTTAAAATCATGATATGACTGAGATACATGCATACCCATGTTTATAAACCATAACACTGATAATACCTAACTCATAAAAGATGCCAAGATACCCATTAACGGAGGAATTAATAAAGACGTGGCATATATATACAGAAGTTGAGTACTACTCTACCATACAGATAACTAAATTTGAGTATTCGTAGGAGTATGGATGCACCTTGAGACCATTATGTTTGGTAAAGTGAGTTAGACTCAGAAGATTAAATATCACATGATTTCTTTCATATGAGAAACTCAAAGTATAAATAAGTAAAAGAGTCAAACAAGAGAGATGGTAGGAAGCAGGGAGATGGATTTGTGGACAGGGAGTGGGGCTCAGAGAAGGGGAGAGAGTGTAGAAGAATGGAGGGAAGAAAATGTGACATTGATGTGATATATATGTGTACAAATTCTTCAAGTTTATTATATCTATTGTATATCACAAATACACACTAATAAACAATTTTGGGGAAAATAGCTTCATTGGAATATAACTGATAAATAAAATCTGGACATATTTTATGTGTAATTTGGTGACTGTGGACCTATGTACACTCCAATGAAGTTACTCATGTCAATCCAGGTATTAAGCATATCTGTTACCTCCAGAGGTTTTATATGCTTTTTATATCAGGGATAAGAACAGTAACATACGATCTACCTGCTTTACACATTTTAAAGTACATAATATGGTATTATTAACTAGATGCACTATGCTGAATATGTGCTGATCTCTGGAACTTACTCATATAACTCCAGCTTTGTACCCCAGTTACAACTCCCCATTTTCCCCTTTCTCCAGCCCCTGGGGGCCACCATCTAGCTCTCTGCTTTGATGAGTTTGACTATTGAGGTATTTCATTGGACTAAAATCATCATGCAGCATTTCTTTATTTGGGCATATTTTTCCTTAAGCTTACTGTAAGTGTAAATTGTTGTATGTATTTACCTTTTGAATTTCTCGAACAAATTAATTTGTGTAAAGAAAGCCCCCCCGCACCCAGAATTCTGACCCCATCATTGCCTGGTTTTCCCATGTCTGTTTTTTAAGTTCCAGATGATCTAAGTTAGGGTCAATGTAATATCTAGAAAATAATGTTTATAAATAAACTAACATTGTTTGAGTACATGTCGTATATTGGGCATTGTATATCAATGGTCCCATGATGTTTTTTTGTCTTTGCTGTTGGATAGAGAAATAGGGGCTCAGAGAGATTTAATATGCTGGAGACTGGGAAATTAAGAAGTGTTTCAGCTGGCACTTGGTCCTTCCAGGGTCATAACTAGAGTTGTCACCACCATAATCTATTTTGCTGAAAGTTTGAGTTGCTGGCAAAAAACACTATTAAATACATGGACATAAAAATACACTGAGGGACACTAGGCATGTATGGCCATAAAAAGTGCTTCTATTTCAGATTTGTCTTCCACGATTGGCCTCAAATGATTATGCATGCAATGACAGAGGGTAATCAAAGGGGCGAAAGAACTGGGCAGTTGTAAACAGAAGCACAGTTCCCGTCAAGCCAGCGCAGAAGCGAATGCTTCCATTGTATTGGATGGGCCGAAGGTTTCTCTCTTGTTCCCTAGGATGCAATTGGAGCAGACACGCTGCTTACTCTCCTTGGGGCGTTAGCCAGAATCACATTTGTGAAGTGGAGCTGAAGTTGGTCATTTTATTTCCAGTTTGCAGAGACAGGAAGTGAATGGTTGTGAGCACAAAGTAATGTCTTATAATTCATCAAAGGGTAAAAATTGTACTTGTGTGATGTTTTCATTGCAGTTCATTGTGGGCGTTCTGGTATATCGGGATCACTTCAAATAAATTTCTACTTTTTATACAATGGTTTTTTAAAGTACATATTTTTTTCTTTAATGATTATTTTGATGAGCAATGTGACCATTGCCTAGCGTCTCCTTAGCGACATAATCATATGGTCTACATTTAGCGTGTACGTCTACACGATAACACAACTGTTCTCACTGTGGAGGTGGATAGTGTCTGTGGATGTCAGTCAGTGCTCATGAACTTGTGACCCATGTAGTTTGTGTGCTTTATGGTCATGACTTAAAGAGGATATTTGAGGAGTCAAAAAAAAAAAAAACTATCTCATAGACCTAAGGTAAAAAAAGAAAAATTGATATATCCCAAATCAGAAAAGAAGTTCATGGCAGTGGGATGAGTTTTGGGTATTACCATTCTATGGCTTCAGAGATGTATGTCTTTCAATTGTGAATCGGATTTTATGAATTCATGTAAACAGAAATCTGGAAGAGCACGATAGATTTTTAGTGCCTTGTGTTTTTTCTCATCAACCACCACGGTGTGAATATAATGCAGTTACTTAAATGTCTATGAAGCCAAATGAAAATTCAGAGTATCTTCAATTGAATTATTCACTGAGACCATTGGCATGTGCAATATTTATTTCTGCCTTTTATATTTATGGATACTCAGGATAAATAAAAGCAACAAATCTGGTGTCTTTGCAGAGCAGTCGCTTCACCTGAGAACATGACAATAATGGATGTGGGTCGCACTCACTGGAGAGACATTTTGTTTACGGATATCTTTTGTTTTGTCATCACAATATATATGACAGTTTTACCAAGCCACTATTGGTATGGGAAAACTATTATCATGTTTCTGGAATATGGGATCTTATGACAGTTTCTTGCTTTTGGTAAAGCTTGTAGTCTTATACTGAGAGGTTAAATTATTTATCTTTAGTGAATTGAAATGTCTTAAATTTATCAGCCCAGCCAATAAATTAAGGTTTTTATTTCATAGGTTAATTTGTAAATAATAAGTTATTTAAAAAATAACAATAGCTACTATAAATAATCTTTCTATGTACTTCTTCTTAATCAAGGTTACACTTTTTAAAAAAAGTAGTTTAAATGACAGAACTGAAAAGCAGGTTTGTCGAGCCCTCAGCACTCTGCCACTTACTTTCTACTTGTCTCTAGCTGGACCCTTGGCATTCAGAGCTGCTTCCCTCTGGGACTCACAATGAGCTCATTCTGATCTCCCCTGGTGATTTGTTCATTGTGTTTCCTTGGCTCAGAACCCCTTTTCTCTGGTAGTGTCAACCTTCCCTCCATCTTCTTGATCCTTAAAGCTCTCCCTGACTTTATCCAGAACTCTTCTCATCACTTTAATTCTAGGAACAATGTCAGTCCAATTCACACTTGGTCAGTTTCTAATGTATTAATAATATTAATGATAATTTTTTGCTAAGTGTTTATCAATGTTGCCACTAGTTAACATGCCTATGCTAGTTTTTAATCTTCATTTTATTGATGAGGATGTAAAAGTTCAGAGAATTTTCGTAATGTGAGGTTCCACAGCTAAGAAAGGAAGAATTCAGTAGCCAAAATCAGACCATAAGGTTCAGCACGTGAGCTCTTACACACCATTATGTTTCAATGTGTAACCTTCATTTTATGCACATTAGAATACGTATGTAGGTGCTGTCAAAAACGTAGATTGCTGAATCCACTTTGATCTCCCATCTTGGAACCTGTGGTCTATGTGAAGCCTGGAAATTTGTATTTTGAACAGGTTTCCTGAGTGATTCTGACAAACTGTTTTGGGAATTATTACATGCAAAGTGCTGGCTTTTCATTTTTGTATTCACCTTCTTAGTTGGGGTATAAACTTTTTCAGTGCAGGGATCGCATTATATACCTATTACTCCAGTATTCTAAAGTCCCCCATAGACATTTAGGCACGTGTTGCATACTTAATTAATACTGATGATTTTAGTCATAGGCTGAAAAATTAAATATGTTCATGTAACAGCAAAAAACTCACATGATAGATTAATATACTAGAACTTTCAATTCAAGCATCTGGCAATTGAAGACTCCACAGTGAGTCCCAGTGTCATAAATGTTACTTTAGAGTCTGGCCCTCAGGATAAATCCATGTCTTGCTTCTATTCGTCTTCTTTTCAGGTTGAGCTATTAATAAAGGTGCAGAGGCATTGTTGTAGTTAATAAATGTAATTAGAATATAGAATATTAAAAGTAACATGATTGACATGACTTTTGAAAATTTAAGGCAATAAATGGATTAGCTTGTGAGATCAAAGAGGCGCCAGGAAGGTCCATTGTGACAGGACTTCTCATCAATTTAACTACATAGCTTTTGAGAGGTCGCCTGGAAGCTTTTCCATACCCCCCAGACTGCTGCTGACACTTGAGGGGCATCTCTAGCGGTCTTGCATGCTTCTGTGAGGACTGTGTTTTCTCCTTGCCCATACCCTCAGCTCAGTATCCTAGACTGATAAGTGAGCTATGTAGTTTTCTAAACTCAAGCCAGAGTTTTAACTCAGACATTAATATTTCCACTTCAATGTTTTGTGCTTTATCTGGACCATGTTACTAAGCATATGAGTCAAAGGGTAACCTAGGTCATATGCAAATAAGGCCAGTAGCTGAGAAAACAGACTAATTAGTTTTGTAGCTCAGAAAAAAGACTTATTCTGTTCCTCAGTTCTTTTGCTGACCAATCTTTTATGTGGCACTAGCTCCTGAAAGACTACTGACAGTATACTATTAGTTATTTATAACTTATCTACTTAAACACTCAAAATTATGGAAGTTCAATCTTTATTTTTAATGTGAATACCACCTCTTATCATCCATCATTAGATATTTGCTACCATCAAGCTTTTGTAGCTAATGTACAAAGCTAGTTGGACATAGCTAATGTCCAACTAATAATTAAACTTTATAGAACCTTGTAGGTTATTATCCCAGCTAAGTGTGTTATTAATTCTTATTAAATTTTTGTTTTAGAAATAAGGTTGGAAATAATGAAAAAATGAACATCACCTGACACACTATCTGAATATGACGAATATCTAGTGTTTACAGAGAGCGCCAAGGGGCTGGTGTGAGAATCGGCCCCTACATTTGTGCCTTTCTTTTTTCCTAGAAAATTCATTTGCTTGGGTTCGCCACGATGCCTCTCTCGCTTGCCTGTAAATAAGGTTTTAGATTTCTCTGACAGTTACAGCTTAAACATTATACAGATATGTAATTAAATAATTTCTTAAGGAAATACTGCAAAAGCTTCTTTTCTCCTTAGAGACATCTGAGGATGAGCTAGCCAGGGTAAATGGATGGTTGAAGTTCATCCAAATGAAAGATGAATTCGGCAGCCTTATTCTGTTAATGGCCTCCTGCCCAAAATGAAACTGGCCAGCAAGCGATATTTATCTTAGCGGGGCTGCCATTTCACATCACAAAGTGACCGTGTAGTCTCATAAACATAGTCTCAAAGTGCTGACTTTTAAAGGCAGTTGACTTTTTTTTTTTTTACTTGCTACTGTTTTATAGCTTTGCATAAAAGCTAATGCCATGACATTTGCAGAACTATTAAATCATTTTAATGAAAGAGTAACAGTTATACAACTAATTCATTTTAGTGCATTTCCTTTTCAGAATCCTTTAGTAGTTGATTGTAATGAGAAGGAGCACTTACTTATTTATTTTTTAGCTCCATAAATTTTTTTCTCACATGAAACCATATCTCATTATTTCAGTAGAGCTTGTACCCAAGACCAAGGGAGCCAAATTCACAGACAGAATTTGTGGTTCTAGATCTGAGCTCATTTGCTCAATGGCCCCCACTTAATGTCATCTACAGTACAATTAAGCCAAGTCTGGTTCTCTTTAGAAATATGGTTTTCTCTTTTTCCTTTTAAGTATTTAGGAGTAAATATATAGTTACGCATTTTCAGCTACTGAAAGTCAGCTCAGCTGCTATAACATCAAATCAAGGAAAACTTTTGGGCTTTAAAAATTATCCCGTGATCACGTAAAAAGATTCCCTTAATAGATATCCCCATTGGTAAGGGCTGTTGTGCTAGGGCTCTTGTAGACAGAAATGGCCAGAAAGTCCTGGAAACATTAAGTGCTGTGAGAAGCAGGGCCAGTCTACATACCAAATAGATCTTTTCTTCAGGATTTTCACAGTATAAATCTGCAACTTACTTTTTGAGTAAAAACGATTCTTTTTCCACCCTGCGTCCTGGCATTTTCAGACAAAAAATTCATTAATAGTTTTTTTTTTTCCAATAAATTGAGTTCCTGGTATCTTCAAATGCTTGGGATTCCCACAGTGGACTTCTTTGTCAACATAATTTCTCCCTTCTGAATGTTGGAGTTTGCATTTCTGTTGCTTTCCTTGACTGTTGTTTTCACTTTTTTATTTTCACTTTTTTATTTTGTTCTCCCAACAAATTTTATCATCATCCTGCCATGAGTTAAGGGATTTTGCTATTAAAAGTTCAACTATGTGGTCATATATTTTTTTGTTTCACTCGAGCCTCTCTCATGTAAAGATACAAACTATTCCAGAGATGTGAAAACTGTGAGGAAATGCTTCCTCCAATTGGATTTTTTTTTTCTAAAATGATGACCTTATGGGATCACTCCAAGAATATAACACTGAAACTGATGTCTTTTGGGATCTCTCATGTCCAAGAGAGAGTACAATTTCCACAGCTCCCTTGATTGGATAAAACACATCTGTTTATGCTCCATTGGAAGCTTTGTTCAGTTTATTTCACTATTTATAATAAAAGGGTGAGAATTTGTTTGTATTTATGAGGTTGATGCATTGAATGTATATAATTTTATGAAATGTTTTGGCTAGCTCATTAGAGCACAAATTTTTACTGCCACAATGCCATATATTTCCTTGGGTTAATGTCTTATATGCTATTTTTAGGAGCTATAGTAAGGTGTGAAATAATTTAATCCTCTGTATCAATAATTGCATTTATATTAAACTCCATGTTGCTAATAACAATGAAGAATTGTAAAATTAATTGAAAGTTTACAGAATATACCCATTAAATATTTGACCTGCATAAATGTCCTGTAGGGTAAACAGGGTATCCCAGTTTTACTACTTCAGAGGTATTTTGAGAATATCATAAACTGGGTATTTGCTTTTGACCAGTACAGTAGAACAAATCATTCTTTATATTTATTAATGACTTCAAAAGTCATATCTAACTCATTTCTTACCAAGAATAAAAATGAGCCTAAACGATTAATTTTCTTAGGACATATTGCTCAAAGACCAAGTTTGTTTCTGGAAAAGTTGTCACCCAGGTCTGAGACAACATTTCAGTGGTGGGTTCCATTGTCACAAACTCAGATGCATGTAGATGGTGAGTGGATCATGGTCAGCTGATGTCAGCCTTGGAGAGGCTGGTGTTCCGTAGATACGACGTAACTCATAAATCAAGCAAGTACTTGTAGGAGGACAGCGTTAACCGGATGACAGACTGAAAGACTGAGAGGTCTCTGCAGGCCATTATTGTTTTCTCATTCTTTCAAGAACGCTAATTAGAGAGGACAGGTCTTTGTTAAGCTCAGTAGGCAGGATACAAAACCACCTTCCTATTTTAAAATAGTGTTTCTTCAGTATGGTTGGTTCCTCTCTCCTGGACCTATTATAAGTAGAATGTGTGGGACGGTTCTTGCGCAGTGAGTCTGCACAGTCCCTTCTGCATCATGCACCAACCCAGTGGGTGCAGCCAAATTCAGTCTCCCCTGTGTTCTGCCTCTTGCCTTTTCTTTTCTCCTAGAAATTTACCATGGGTTGATTTTGTGCATTTTTAAGGGTTTAAATGCCACTTTTCCACAGATTCTCAATTCTTCAGCAAGACTCTTCCAGAGTTTTTCTCCCCCAAATTTAAACATAGCTTGCATTGCCTAAGTCACTAAGTGTGTTGACTTTATCCTTGCAAAGCTCTTAAACATGCGGTGTCCTCTTCATTGCAAGGGCCGCTACTTTGCCATCTTCGCCCCAGACTGGTGTAATGGTCTCTGGTGAGCTCTGTGCTGTGGTTCTCGCTTCCAGTCTATTCTCCGTTTTGATAACTGACTTTGAAAAACAGATTGCATCCATCTGCCTGGTTACAATTTTAGAATATATTCCCTTAATGTAATATATATTACATCCCATACGGTCACATTACATACCCTAAGGATTTTATACAAACATACCCACATAGTTGTTAAGCTGGAATCAGGTTGTGACATTCTTTGAACATACATATGCATCTGTATATTTGTGTTTATTTATATATACAGTTGTCTCTTGCTATCTGTGGTGAATGGATTGTAGGACTCCCACAGAACCTAAATATGAAAGTTATGTCTCATAGAAAGTAGAGTAATGTGTATAACCTACACGTATCCTCCAGTATGCTTTAAATAGTCTCAGATTATTTACAATAATACAGTGTAAATACTATGTAGATAGTTGTTATGCTACTTTGTTTAGGGAATGACAATAAAAAAGCATGTAGAAGCTTAGTACAGAAACAATTATTTTGATTAATTTTGATCCATGTTTAGTTGATTCCTCAGATGTAGAACCTGTACAAAAGACTGACCCAGTGTGCCTGTGTTTGTGTGTATGTGCGCATAAAACCTAGTTTTTAACCACAGTAGGCAATGCAATATTTCTTAAGGCACAATGTGTATTTTCAAGCTTTCTTACCTTTGCTGATACAGTACCCCCTGTATGGAATGTCCCTCTTCCCACATGAGTACTATTCTAATTATGTTCCTTGATCAATCCAAAATATCATCTCCTGTATGAGTGAACTAACTCTTGACTGTCATTCTCAATTTCCTACCCATCTTTCTACTGCAAGGTGGAATTAACCTTTTCTTCCTGCTAGGAAATAGATTTTAGCACTGTATTTAGCGTGACTTTTGGCATTGTGTTTACCCCTATGCTCTCAGTATGAACTCTTCTGGGGGACAGGCATGCTCAAGATTGAGAAGTCTTGGTTTATAGTTAATCTTCTTACATCCTCAAACCCCGACCCATATCTTCTCATCTGAGCCTGTCATATCGCTTTCATTCTTGAGACACCTATGGTTAACCGCAGTTGGAGAAGGCTGTGCCAAAGCTGGGGAAGGAAGTGGTTCAGTAGCACCGTCATTTCGTATGGAATAATTCATTTTCCATGGGTTCCTATGTCTCAGATTTCTAAGAACCAAAAGATTTCTTCCCGGCTTTCTGACCCTGGGCCTGACAAAACTGCGTGGCTGAGTCTGTGCTGTTAGCCACCTGCCTGGCTATTTTCTCTTGTCAATTAGCTGCCAGAGGCATCCCCAGGTGCTGGACAGCTGCCATCTGTACCTGCCATATCCTCTGGCTATTTGCCAAGTGTTACTTCTTTTGTGCTTCTGGGGTCACCTGAAACCCCTTACCTTGATCCTTATTGTTCTGTAACCACTATTTCAATCTTGGAAGCCAAACTTGGTAATTTGTTACCCTTGAGAGGAAATTAAGGTGTTTTCAATAAAAGGATTTCATGGATTTGTCTTTTTTGGTTGGGAATAGAGAACATGACTCAAAATGAGACCCTGGACAGGTAATTATGACAGGGACAAAATGGAGAATGAGAAAGTTCTGGAGTTTCAGGGATCTCTATGGAAAAGTCTGCGTAATTCATGGCAGTAGCAGGATGTGTGGGAACAAGGCACCGCAGAAGGCCTGAGAAGAGATCAAAGGCAATTTCAACTATTTCAGCATTTGGAGTAAGCCCAAGCAGAGTTCTTGTGCCCTTGTTTTACGATGTAAAATGAGGCTCTCTTCTAGTGGGGGTTGATACAAACTCACTAGCCAATTTAATCAAACCTTGGGTGTGGGAGTGAGTCAAATAATTTAAATGCATTACAAAAGCTCCATGTGTCTCCTTATGCTTAGTACCTACTGACCCAGCCCTCAGGAAACCTCAGTGTGGGAACAGATGAAAGATGCTTAGAATGTTCTATTTCATAAAAAATCCTCACATTTTGTTGCATAAAATCCACAGGTATAATTTATTCTAAAGTTTTGCTTAAGGCGTGGACAGTGTTCTTTTTCACCAATATGTTTATATATTTAATGATTTATAATGAAATAATGACTGGAGTAGACATACTTTAGGTAAAATAGATATCTAGAAATGTTGGCCATGCAGGGTGACGCATGTGGGGTTGGCGTGGGAGGGAAGTCGCCCGGTGGCAGAGGCATTGGCCTGCAACAAACAGCTGGGCCGCTCACACAACACTAGGTCTCATTCTGGATGGAAAATGAGAGTATAGTTCCAAATAATTTTCTAAAATCACTCTTATGCCAGAAATTCCCCTGCTGGGTGGTCGTCATCGTGGGAGCACCTGCCATGAGTATCTGGGGACAGTGGAGATACGTTTAGATTCCCAGGGGAAGAGCTGGAAAGAATAGAGGCCAGGAGGAAGAATCGGGAGGTGGAAGTAGAATCCTATTCATCCTGAGAGTGCAAACTTGGTTATTTCCTTAACTCCCTCAGCTTCAGTTTTTTTAATTTATAAAAATGACATTGCTGTACTACTGTTAAGAATATGAAGTAAGTTATTAAATATACAAAGAGCTTGGCATCATGTCTTGCTGTTAGGAAGTGCTCTTGTTAAATCACTCACTACCCACAATGCCATAAGTTTCTTTCTTGACTGTGGAAATCAAAGTCACCTTCATTTAATAGGACTCCAGCCAAAAATAATGGAAACGTGGGCAGAGCTCCAGTTCTAGAAGGGGAAGCCATGCCAGGGTAATAAAGGGCAGTAAGTCTGATGAATAGGACCTGAGTAGGTGGGTGGCAGCTGCCCGAGCCTTCTTCGTAATGCTTTGGTTTCTGTGTTAGCAAAATGAAGGAATCAGAAAATACTTGATCAAAAATGACAATGTCTATTAGTTCTTAATGTCAATCGATATAAAGCTGCTTTTAATAAAAAAGTGGTAGAAAATGACTGTTTTTGAGGTTGTTTCTGAGTCCTAGAGTGACAAGTAGAATCATATTTTTAATTTTTTCCCCATTATATTGGTATATATAAGCGCAAAATTTAAGGTTTACAATGAAGTTGATCATTTTGTGCACCTATGTATCTTGTCAAGGTGACAAGGACTTTCCCACTCTCCTTTTGTCCCTCCCCTTACCCAACCCTCTCTCCCTCCCTGCTCTACCCCCGAAGCATCATATTTTTATACTGAACAGATAATATTGTCTTAACTTTGTTTTCTAAAAAGTTAAAGCTAATGTTATTAATAAATATTTTAATAGCAACTCCATGTCCCTTTTACTTCTATATGTTAAAAAAAACAAACCCCCCTGTACATGTCTCTAGTGGCTGCATGAAACTCCAGGAAGCTGCTGAAAATCACGTACCAATCAAAAATGTCTTTTAATCCCTGCCAGGATTCTTAGGAGACAAAAGTAGCCCAGGATGGAGCAGGATAAAGATGGCAATAAGTGGGATTCTCGGCTGGCTGTGGAGGAGCTCCCATGGGTTGTCAGCTGGCTGTGCGAACGTGATTTCACATCATAAGAACCGCCACATGCTTGGGTGATTCTACCTCTTCTCATGCCAGACTGATTTCTTTCAAGTCAATGGAAGCAGGAATTAAGAAATCTGGAATCACTGGTTTGTACAGCAGCAGCATACATCAGAGATTCTGCTGAACACTTCAGTACGAAGGACTACGTGATAGTGTTAGTGTAGTTTTACAAGTTTCTATTTTTCTCCCATTTTATTGATAAGCATAGGTGCAGAATTTAAGGTTTACAGTGATCTTGAGCATTTTGTGCACCTACATATCTTGTCAAGGTAACAAGACCTTCCCCTCTTTCCTTTCAACCCGCACCCCCCATTCCCTTTATTTTTTTACTTTAAGTTCCGTGAGATAATTGTGATATGAGATCTGGGACTCTCATATCAGAGAGACCATTCGATGTTTCACCTTCTGCTTCTGACTCACTTCACTAAGCATGATGCTCTCAAGCTTCTTCCATTTGCCTGTGAAAGCCTCCACGCTCTTGGACTTTATAGATGCATAGTATTCCATTGTGTATAAATACCACAGTTTGTGTATCCACTGGTCTGTTGATGGTATTTTGGTGACTTTCACATTTTAGCTATTGTTAGTTGTGCTGCTATGAACATGGGTATACATATAGCTCTGTTGTGTGTTGTTTTTAACTCTATTGGGAATATTCCCAGAAGAGGTATCGCTGGATCGAAGGGGGATATTTACTCCAGTCTTTTGAGAAACCTCCATACTGCTTTCCATAGCGGTTGTACGAATTTACATTCCCACCAGCAGTGCAGGAGGGTTCCTTTCTCCCCACAGCCTTGCCAGCACTGATTGCTATTTGAGTTGTTCATATAAGCCAATCTCTCTGGAGTTAGATGGTATCTTAGCGTTGCTTTGATTTGCATTTCTCTTATGGCTAGAGATGTTGAACATCTTTTCATGTATCTATTGGCCATTTGAACTTCTTCATGAGTGAACTGCCTCTTCATTTCCTTTGCCCATTTTTCAATAGGATCCTTTATTTTGGTAGGCTTACTTTTCTTCAGTTCCCTGTATATCGTGGTTATGAGCCTCCTATCTGAGGTGTTGATGGTGAATATTTTTTCCCAGTCTGTTGGTTCTCTTTTTACAGTGTTGATAATTTCCTTTGCTGTGCAGAAGCTTTTTAATTTGGTAAGATCCCATTTGTTAATAATGGGGATAATTTCTTTTGCTTTTGGTGTTTTATTAAGAAAGTCTTTGCCTACATCTATGTATTTGTTTCTTTTGTACAGTGAGATACCTGAAGTACTCAGAAGAAGTGACAGGATTTATTGGTATTTATTTATGGCTTTCACACCCAAGCTAGTTTATTGTCTCTTTTTATAATTCAAGATCTAAGGTTTTTTTTTAACATGTTGTTATTAGAAATTGGGATATTTTGTACACCTGAAAATTACATGACCTTTAAATTTTAGTGTTAACAAAGTTTTATTGCAACTCAGTCATGTTCACTTGTGCCTTGTCTATGGCTGTTTTTGTGCCAGAATGACACAAAGTGGCAACAGAATTTGTGGCCCACAAAATCTAAAATGTTTGCATATCTGACGTTTTTATAGAGCAAGTTTGCTTTTTTCCCTAATCCAAACTTCTGTAAAATAATGCGACAAATAATAAGTAATTTACTCTCCATGGAATATGGAAATGTAGATCTTCAGAGTTTGAAGCACTTCAGATGTTGTCAACAAGTCCTTGTACATAGTAGTTGACAAGATGCAAAATGACAGTATCTGACCCACAAGTATTTTATTAAATTAATAAAATGACTAATTTTTTGAGGCAGAGACCATGCTTATGCTAAAATGTGCCATTGATTTTTTGGTTATAGAAAGACCTTGATTATGAATGACCATGATGCAGACTGAATTATAATATTCAGAAGTTGATCAAAAGATACAATGTGCATTTAAATAAAAATATTCTAATAAAAGGCACATGGCCATTAATCCCCTTCGCAAGTCTTCCTTTCACTTTCAACATGCTTCTCCCTGTATTCTTGCTACTTTTTGGAGCAGTTCTGGAAGTCCTCTTTTGTCTTTGAGTTATGATAAAAAATGCAGCGAGTGTCGTGGCTGTGCCATGTGACAGAAAGACTCGTGAAGATGTTGTAATGTGTCTGCATCTTCCTCTTCACTGGGTCTGGCACTGGGTGATTTTTGGTTCTTTCAGTGTCAAAAAGGCAGACTTTTTGAATCGACTCAGGACGCTGAGGTGACTGTGCTAGTTTAGCTAAAGACACTGATGAAAGAGGGATTCCAAAACCATTCTGGAAAGTGTCAAGAACAACGGAATAAGTGTGTTCTATGTGAAGAGTATTTTGAGGGGAATTAATGATAATGTACCTTTCATTATAGGAACTTACAAAATTTGGGCACTCAACATCTTTTTTGATTGTCTTTCATACAGAGAAATAATGTTTTTTTATGTTGTTTATCCAAGGCGATGTGCTAGTATATCTTTCTCAAAATGTTGATGCAAATCAAGACTGTGTGTACTAGGACTATTAAAAAAAATGCTGCTTCTAGCATTAAGACACAGCCAGGCATTAAGTTGATTTACTTTACAAGTAATATTTATGTTCTCAAACCAAGACCAATGAATCCTTTCCTGGAATCTACTGTATCCCAAAAGCATGTGTTCTGTCACAGTCAGTACGCATAGGGGCTGAGGTATGTTTGTGTTTATTGTCTTTTATGACACAATTATTTTGTTTGGGACTTTTGCCTTGTCTGCCTTTTCCCTCTATTCTCAGTATGTTCATGTGTAATTTCATCATGACATTATAGCTCCTGCAGGTCCAGACATCACACCTGTGTTCAGAGCAGAAAAAAGTATGAGGTGGATTGGTATAGATGATGCTGGTCTACCAGCCTCATCAGAAAATGCTGGTTTCTGTAAGTCCCAACTTCTGTTTATGTCTCAGCGGCTGCTCCTGACTTCAAGGATAGACTGGGAATATATTAAACGTTAGAAAAGGCAGGCAGGTGGAGGGGAATGACAGGCAGGAATGGCTAGTAGAAGTATTTGCTATTTCTGCTAATGTCAGTAACCAACTGCAGACATAGTTTTGGGAACAACTGCTTCATCCTTTTTGTTTGTTTAAGGGCCAAAGCTGAAAGCAGAAATGAGAGTAGCAACGTTCAGCAGGCATTTGCTGACTTAGAAACCAGTGATCGCTATTTCAAAGAATATCATCCTTGTTGATTTCCTAGATTATCTGAAAAAACATGCTTTCTACACCATACAAGTGGAGTTAATAGTTGCACACATTTGGGGAGGGAAGAGGCATTTCTCATCTTTGTGACTTCTGCAAAGCAATTAAACGTTTTTGTGCAGAAACATTTCACATTAAACTGGGGCTGGGTGTGAAAAATGTTTATCTGTTTCCATTTTAATCCTTATTCTACAATAAAAATGCAAATCACAGACGGTTGGGATGAGGAGGGCCTTTCCAGATTGTTCAATCCAAACCCTCGTCTGTGATTCAGATGCTGGCCCTGTGAGTGTGGGCCTGTCTCACCCCCGATGACAGGGCAGCTCTGCCAGCTTTGTTGTCCGAACAACTTTCCTGGTTCGCTAGTCAGTACTTTCCCTTTCCCAGACACCTTTGAATATACAGCAGGTAGAGACTGATGAACTTGGTGCCAAACACTCTGCTTTCATTGAGTCTCTGTTTCCTTTCAAATGGTGGGAGATTTGTGTCCAGATACAAGTCCTCCTGCTGCTCCGAAGTCAGTGTTGATGGGAAAAATCTGTGTTGCTTCTTGCTCCAATTTGCAGGAAGTCATAGATGCTGAAGGAATTTACAGGATTATCCAAGCGAGGCATGCTGGTGTACAACTGATGTCCCATCAGTCTAGGACATTGATGCAGGAAGATCATGTTTGACCCCAACTTGGGCAACTTAGAAATTTAGGAAGATTCAGTTTTAAAAGAATAACAAGAGAAGGACTGGAGGTGTGTCTAGCCCAGGTCAAAGACTCTGGTACTGAGAAAAATTATTTGGTCCAACCTCATTTTTGGAGGAAGAAAAATCTGAATGCAAGAAATTTTAAGTAATGTGCTCAGGGTTACACAGATCTTTAGTGCCTACACAAAGGCATTGATTTTGGTATTTGGTGTTGGTATTGATTTTTTTACACAGTGCTTCTTCCATTTTACCAGGTACAGAGGACTCCAAGAGCTGGTCAAGGAATACATTGAATGTTTAAGTTAAAAAAAATCCTTATTATAGCAAAAGGCACATTTTCAGAAACAATGGGATAAGTGTTTCAAAGTGAGAGGGAATATTTCAAGGGGAATTAATGGCAATGTCGCTGGTCCACATCGATGTGATTTTGTTGCGCAGTGATAGGTGTGTGTATAAATTCATTCTTCTGCATGTGGATGTCCAGTTTTCTCAGCACCAGTTGTTGTAGAGGCTGTCCTTTTCCAGTGGATGCTTATGGCTCCTTTATCACAAATCAGGTAGCTGAGGGCACTTGCATTTATCTCCACATCTTCAGTTCTGTTCCACTGGTTGAGCTGTCTGTTTTTGTGCCAATACCACAAGTCGTTTTTGTGATTCTTGCTCTGTAGTATAACTTGATGTCTGGAATCATAATGCCTTCTGCCTTTGTCTTGTTACTCAGGATTGCTTTAGCTATTCTAGGTCTCCTTTGGTTCTATGTGAATTTAAGGATTGTTTTTTCAAGTTCTATTAAAAAAGTTATTGGTATTTTGTTACGAATTCTATTGAGTTTGTGTATATGTTTGGGTGGTGTAGTCATTTTGACTATATTGATTCTGCCTATCCTAGAACAACGATGTCTTTCATTTTCTGATACTTTCCTCAATTGCTTTCCTCAGTGTGATATAGTTTACTTTGTACAGGTCCTTCACTTCCTTGGTTAGGTTTATTCCTAGGTATTTGATCTTTTAATGGGCTATTGGGAATGGAATTATTCTTCTAGCTCTTTCTCAGTCAGGTCATTGTTGTGTAGAGGAATGCTATTTATTTTTTAGTATTGATTTGTATCCTGCAATATGGCTGAATTTGTTAATGATTTTTGAGTTTTGTGGTGAAGTTTTTGGGGTCTTCTCTGCAGATAATCACATCATCTACAAATAAGGACACTTTGACTTCCTCCTTTTTGAGGTATGTTCCCTATATTTCACTCTCTCATCTTGGTTGCTTTGGCAAGGGTTTCTAGGACTGTTGAAAGTAGTGGTGAGAGTGGACAGCCTTGTTGTGTTTCTGCTTTGAGGGAGATGGGAGATGTATTCCATTTCAACCTGTTTACTACGGTATTTGCAGTAGAATTGGAATATGGGTTCTATCAGTTTCAGGTAAGGCCCTTCTATACCTATTTTCATTTTTTTATGAATAGATGGATTTTTATCAAAGACCTTTTCTGCATCAGTTGAGATGATCACGTGGTTTTGAGTGAGAAGGAATCTCAATGTAATTTTGATTCTTATTTCTATATAGGCTAAATATAAAGACAATGAACCTTATTCATGTATCTATTGGCCATTTGTATTTCTTTCAAGAAACACCTGTTTGGTTCTTTTGCCCGTTTATTCTTTGGGTTTTTTGGGGAATTTTTTCTTTAGTTCTTCACATGTTATTAATCCTCTCACAAGACTAGCTAGCAAAGATTTCCTCCATTTCATAGATTGGTTCTTCATTCTGGTGGCTGTGCGGAAGCTTTTCAATTTGATATAGTCTCATTTGCTGAGTCCTGGTAGCATTTCTGTGCTATTGAAGTCTGACTCAAGCTCTTTGCCTTTGCTTGCTTCTTCAAGGTTGCCTATGTTTTTTTCTGAGAGCTTCAAAGTCCCTGCTCTGATATTTGAATCTTTTACCATTTGGTTTGATTTTAGTACAAGATAAGAGAGAGGACTAAGTTTAATCTTGCCCATGTGGATATATCTAGCTTTCCCAGCACCATTTGTTAAAGAGGTTGTTTTATTTTGCAGCATATATTTTTGGCCCCTTTGTAAAAAATCTGTAGGTGCGTGGGTTTGTTTCTATATCTACTATTCTGTTTGCCCACATCTGCTTTCGTGACAGTACCATGTTGTTCTTGTTACTGTGGTTTTGTATATAACTTGAAATTGGATATTGTACTGCCTTGAGCATTAGTACGTGTGTGTGTGTGTGTGTGTGTGTCAGCATTGATATATATACTTGCTAGGATTGCTTTGGCTGTTCTTTTTCTTTTAAGTTGCATGTGAATTTTAGGATTGCTTTCTCCAGTTTTAAGAAGACAATTGTTGGTTTTTCAATAGGAATTGCACTACATTTCTAGATTGTTTTTGGTAATATGAGTATTTTAACAATATTAGTTTTAATGATCAATAAGTAAGGGATGTCTAATTTTCCTTGTAGAGGTCTTTCATCTTGATTAGGTTGGTTCCTTGGTATTTAATTTTTTGGAAGCAATTGTGAGTTGAATTATTTTTATGATTTTTTTCCTCTGAAGCATTATTATTGATGTAAAAAAGGTATTGGTTTATATGTGTTGATTTTATATTTTACCCTTTATTTTTATGAGAATTAAGTATTTTAGTGATGTTTTCTGAGTCTTCAAATAAAAGATCATATTATGAATTTAAAGGAATAGTAAGATTTCTTCCTTTACTATTTATATTCTTTTTCTTTCTCTTGTCTGATTATTCTAGCCAAAATTGTAATTATATACTAAGCAGGAGTGTTAAGTGAGAAAACTTGTCTCATTTCTGTTTTTAGAGGAAATACTTGGAAGTTTTACCTCATTTGGAATGATTTGGCTGTGGGTTTGTCATACATACCGCTTCTTTAAAATCAATTTAAGAGAAGATTCTTGTATACTTATTCTCTTTAGAGTTTTTATTATGAAGGGATGTTGGATTTCATGAAAGGCTGTTTCTGTTTGCATTGAGATAATCATGTAATTTTTACCGTTAATTCAATTTATGTGGTATATTACACTCAATGATTTACATACATTGAATGTCCTTGCATCCTTGGAATGAAGCCAACATATTCATGGTTCATGATCTTTATAATGTATTGTTGAATTAGCGTTTGTAAGAACTTATTGAAGTTTTCACATTTGTGTTCATCAAGGATATAGTTTGCATTTTACTTTCTTTCTTTTTTATTTTGTTAAGGCCTTCTCTGGTTTTAGCATTACAGTAATCCTAGCTTTGTAGAATGACTTTGAGAAGATTTCTTACATTTATTTCTATTTACAGAAAAGTCTGAGAAACATTAGTGTTACTTCTTTAGAGGCCTGATAAAATTCAGCAGTAAGTAGATCATGGGCTTTTCTTAGTTGGAATGTTTTAATTAGGGCTTCAGTCTCATTGCTTGACATTGATTTATTTGTTGTGCTTTAATATCTGTCTAAGAATTTATCTATTCTACACTCCATAATTTATTGGAATATAAGTTTTCAAAATTTCTAATAATCCTCTGGATTTCAGTGATATTTATCTGTTGTAATTTTACCTTTTTAATTTTGAAGCTTCTTCCTTTTTAATACTGTCTAAGAGTTTAACAATCTTGTCTTTTCAAGAACCATCTCTTGGATTCATGAAGACATTATTCTTTAGTCTCTATTTCAGTAACTTTGGCACTGATCTTTATTATTTGGTTTCTCATACTGGTTTTGAATTTGGTTTATTCTAGCATTCCTAGGACCTTGAAATGCATTATATGGTCATTTCAGGTGACTGTTTTCTAATGTAGATACTCATAGCTATAGACATACGTGTTAGAACTATTTTCGTTGTGTCCAATAGATTCTGATTATGTGTTCTTCAATTATCTTTTGAGTCTAGGACTTTTAGATTTTCTTTAATTTCTACTTTCCAATTACTTCAAAGACCCACTTATGATTCAAAACTTGATTATTTAATCTCCATGTTTTAGTTTATTGTTTTTGCTGTTGGTTTCTAGTTTTATTTCACTGTGGTCTGATATGCATAAGGTTATTTCAATTTTTCATTTATGAATAATTTATGATCTAAAATATTGTCTTTTTAAAAATAATTGAGAGCTACTGAAAAGAATATGCATTCTGTCATTGGATGAAACATTCTCTAGATATCTCTTAAGTTCATTAATCTACAAGATAGTTTATGATATTCCCATGTTGATTTTTGGTCTGGTAGTCCTATGTACTTGTATAAGTGGGTTATTGAAGTCATTCACATTATTGTGTTTTAGATTATCTGTTCCTTTGTATCAAGTATTGTTTAATGAAACTGAGTATGCTAACACTTGAACTGTGATGTCTTCTTGATGTAGGATTCCCTTTGCCAATATGCAATGGCCTTCTTTGTCTTTTCTAATGAATTTTCTAATTAACTTTAGTTTGAAGCTAACTTTGTTGGGTATAGGTATAGCTAATTCTTCTTACTTTATGATTCCAACAGTTGAAAGTATTATTTTGCATTCTTTTACTTTCAGACTAGTGTGTACTTGCAGCTGAGGTATGTCTTTTGCTGACAATAGTTTATTTGTTTGTTTATTTATTTTGAGACAGAATCTCACTCTGTAGCCCATGCTGGTCCTGAACTCACTATGTAACTCAGGCTTTTATTTTTATTTATTTCTATTTTCCCCCAGTGTGTGTGTGTGTGTGTGTGTGTGTGTGTGTGTGTGTGTGTGTGTGTACAATACATAATGTTTACAATGGACTTGAGTATTTTGTGTACATCCATATCACACCAATATTACAATCCCTTCCCCTCCCCATTTTGGTCCTTCCACACACTCCCCATCCCCCCTGTAACTCCCACTGTCAACACTCATTTGGTTTTATAGGATGCCTGTGTTCTGGGTTTTCCAAATCAGCAAAACCATATTGGAGAGACTATGCAATATTGTTCTACTGCTTGATAATTTTTGATTTCATTTGTTGATCTTTTCCCCCCAATGAGATTTATTCTTCCCTCTGGTCTTTTCATTGCCTTTGCTTTCTTTCTCTGTCTTTTTAGTTTTTGGATTCCCTTAAGTATTTTCTGCAATGCCAACTCAGGTGCCATGTTCAGATCTAGAAGGTATCCCAAAAGCCTCATGTACTTGGATGTTGTGACATATCTATGGATTCCATATGCTACTAAGAGGTGAAGCTTGTTTGGAAGGAGTGAATCACTGTGACTTGACCTTGAAGGGACTAGCACATGACCTGAAAGTGTATACTGTAGCTGTGCCTTTCCTCACTCATTCTGCTTTCTGTTGGAATGCAGTTAATATCATAGTAATAGAGACATCCATCCCAATTGGTCTGCAAACATAAATACAAAAGCACAGGATTATGAGAAAGCAGGTAACAAGATGCCTCCCAAAACTCATATAGATCCCACAGATATTGAAATGTATGAAATTCCAAACAAAGAGTAGACATAGAACACTTATTCCCTGAAATTATATTTTTGTTTATTTTTATTTTTTGAGATAGGGTCTTGCTTTGTAGCCCAGGCTGGTCCTGAACTCACTGTGAAGCCCAGGCTGGCCCTGGACTCATGGCAATCCTCCCGCCTCAGTCTCCCAAGTGCTGGGATTACAGGTGTGTGCCACCACGCTCCGCTTATGTGGTGCCGGGGAATCCAACTCAGGTACTTAGCACTTGACTTAGCACTTGCTGGGCAAACACTTTAACCGCTGAGCCATTCCTCTGCCCCTATTCCCTGAAATTATAAAACAAAGATTTTCAAACATGGGTATTGTGGTTTGGATCTTAAGTGTCCTCGTGAAAACCTAACTATGGATACTGCATACTGTTGGGAGGTAGGAATGGCTGGAGGTGTGGATGCTTGGGGCTTGGCCTGGAGAGGTGTACGCTGTTTCTGCCCTTCCTCCCAGACTTGGCTCTGTTCAGCATTGCCATGAAGAACTTTCCTCCAGTCTCAGTCCCACCATGTGATTCTACTACCACCAACAACCGATAAATGAATTGAGACCTTCTGAAACCATTAGCTAAAACAAGCCTTTCCTCCCCTAAGTTGCACAGACTGAATGAATAACTAACTAGTAATGTGTAAGTAACTAAGACAGGTCATAAATTTATTTAGTTCATACTTATTTTGGAAGTTATTTATTTGTCATTTGATTTTGAAGGAGAGTACTCTGGAATATAATTATCAAGGTTGGCAATTATATTATTTTTTTTCTTGGCCTTAGATAAATCATACCTTTAAAGTTTGAGTTGAAAAATATGCTGTTAATGTGATGGATTTGCCCTTATGAGTAATTTGGCCTTTCTTTCCAAATAGCTTTCAATAATTTTTTCTTTTCCTTTTGAGTTTTTGACAATTTGCCTATGATGTGACATGGAGAGGTTCTTTCCTGGCCATGTTTATTTGGGGTTCTAAGTGCCTCCATTTCCTAGGTATTCACATCATTGGCCATTGTCTTATTTACGTGGTTGTTGTTCTTGCTGGGACAGAATTCCTGACATCCACAACTTAAGGGAAGGGCATAGAGACAGAAAAGTAAGAGAGTCAAGGAAGAGACGGGAACATAAATGAGAGGTGAAAGAAGAGACAGGAAGATTAAATACAAATTTTGAGCCAACAGCAATGCAAGATTCGATGGCCCTGTGCAGCAATGACTAATGTGGAAATTCGACAGAAACAACAAGAAATGCTATGGAAGCCTAAGCAGAAACTAAAACACATACACACACGGACACGGAACTCAGCCCCACTCTATCCCCAAAACAAGTAAAACAAAACAAAACAAAACAACCCAGCCACAACCAGTATACCTTTTTGTGGAGGTGTTTATAATGGGGACAATTATTTAGTGAAGTGATTTTAGAGTCCATAGTTGTTCTCAGTTTTTGTCTAAGTAGGACAAACTCCTCAGGGCAGTCTAGAGGCTGAGTTCCACATCTGTTGTGAAAAGTGAGTGTTAAGGTGAAATTGTCGGTGATGTAGCTGAATCCAGGCTTGGTGTCTCAACTTTAGTTTGTCTATTCTTCTGCCCCTGCCTCCTCTCTCTCTGGGAATGAGAGTGCTAGTAGAGTTGGAGCTGCCCACCAAATCTTTAGCTCATCCTGCCTGTGGAATGATCTAGAATAGATTGTGGGCCCTTCTTCTAGGGATCTCCAGTTTGTACTTTTGGAGGTGTGGTTGGCAAATGTCTGTGCTTTAACCCACACCATAAATGTCTCTCCCGGCAGGGCAGAGTTGTTTGGGTGCACAGATTCCTACGTTATTGATTAGGGTGAATAGCCTGGAGAGGTTTTTCAGTGCTAGTATTTTAGTCGTAATTGTGAGACTCTAAAATTTTTGAGATGATGGCGGAGCACTCACACCTCTCCTCCCCCTGCTGTGCTCGTGTGCCACATTCCCATCGTGACCCCCCTCACCAGTGCTGCTCAGGCTGCCTCTCTCTGTCCTCTGTCTTCCCCAGCACTATTGGCTCCTGGCCACACTGCGGCACACTCGACCTCTGTGGCTCACATTCCCAGCGGTGTCCGGGCTGGGCGTACTCCCCAGTGAATGCAATAGCCTTACGGGTCCACGCCCTGCACTGAGGACAGCGGTAGATAGTCTGAACGCGTCTTAGTGGCGCCTCCCGGTGGCTTCTTCCTAGAGGATTCTTCCACAGGAGGACTTTGTAAATTTCACAAAATGGCGCGCTTTCCAAAGCTGAGCAGCGCGATGCGCTGGAGTGAGCAAAAGCCTCACGTATTCTACCAGTGTTTCTGGATTTCGCCTGGCTGCTGGCTTGCTTAAGTTGCCTTTCAGGAATCGGCCCTCCTCTCCTGGCAGTCTGCGCCCCTGACGTGTGTGAATATGGCAGAGTAGCCCATCAGCGCTGCCTGCCTTGAGCTTGCCCCGCTGGGTCTCTCATTTAGTTTTTTTTTGTTTATGACTACTCTTAAGAGATACTTTTTCAGTTTCATTACGATATGCCTTAGTGTAATTTTGTTCACATTTATTTTGCTCAGAGTTCACTGAGTTTCTCAGATCTATGGATTGCAAATTTTCATCAAACTTAAAATCTATAAAAATTTTTGGAGGCTTCCTTTTAATCTTTTTTTTCAAGGCCTCTGAAAACACATAAAGTACACTTGAGTATGTCCTACAGCTCACTGATACTGTTATATGAAAAAATCCTTTTTCTTCTTTTATTTTGGGTAGTGTCTAGAGCTGTCTTCAGGTTCGCTAATTCTTTCTTCAGTTTCTTTCCAACCATTATCTCCATCAGCATATTTTCATTTGACACATTGTAATTATAATCTTAAAAATGCAATTTGGATTTTTAAGATGTCACTAGAGCTTGGGATTTACAGATTGGAACAAGAAGTCTCACTTTCTTGGGCTGGAGGAATGGCTCAGCGGTTAAAGTGCTTGTCTAGCAAGCACTAAGACAAGCGCTAAATACCTGAGTTCGATTTCCCAGCACCACATAAACTGGGTGTGGTAGCACACCCCTGTAATCCCTGGAGAGGCTGAGATAGGAAGATTGCTGTGAGTTCAAGACCAACTTGGGCTCCATAGAGAGTTCAGGACCAGCTGGGCTACAGAGTTAGACCCTGTCTCAAGAAAAAAAAAATCTTATGTTCTTATCTACTCATGATAATTTGTGTTAGTTATGGTAGCGTTTCTCCTCCCTGTGCGTTATATTTTCCTATGTAGTTTCTGGGCAGTATTATCTTTAATTGGATGGCAGACATTGTGAATTTTCCATTTTGGATGCTGGATATGTAGTACATCATTTGTACATGTCTACTGGCTAAAGAAACAATGAAACCATCAAAACATGCATATCATTTACATGAAGAAGTTAAAGAAGTTCAAAACCAAAATAATTATTTTAAAATAGAGCAAAGAAAGCTAATGAAGCATTTTTATTGAAACTTGATGAATGCATATGTTAATAATTTTAATTAGCTTTGAACTAGTATTTTTGTTTGTGATTAGTAACATGTGCGTTCATCAAGCGTACATGTAATTCAAACATGATGCTATGAAGAATCAGGCTATTTTTTCTTTCTAATTATCATCAAACATAATGAGCACTGAAGTATATGAAACTATGGAGAATTACATCATTAACAAACATAGTTTAGAGTTTTAAGTTTAGAGTAACTTTTGACTGTGCAGCTGCAATGACAAAATGCATTCTGGGTAATTAAATTGCAGGGATTTATTCTGGGTACTGTGATACACACCTGTAATCCCAGCACCGAGGGAGGTGGAGGCAGGAGATCACAAACTCAAGTCTGAGTGGACAACTTGATGAGACCCTGCAAAAAAAAAAAAAAAAAAAAAAAAAGGAGGAAAGGATTGGGGATATAGTTCAGTGGCTTGATTCCCAGTATCAACAATTGTATGGGGCTGGAGGAATGACACAGCAGTTTAAGCATTTGCCTAGCAAGTGCAAGCCTTGAGTTCAAAGGCAGCCCGGAGTTCAAAGGCAGCCCCACATAAAAAGCTGGTTGTGGTGCCATGCACTTGTAATCAGAGCACTCCGGAAGCTGAGGCAGGAGGATTGTTGTAAGTTCAAGGCCAGACTGGGCTACAGAGTGAGATCCTACCTTTAAAAAATTATGTAGATACATATTATATGTAATATATGAATTGAATTCTCAGCACCAAAGTTATGTGAATATATATATATGTATTTTTTTTCAAGCATGTTGGTATTAGACTATACCTACAGTCTTTGGTTGATTTATTTATAAGAAAATAACTGTTAACATAATATTGGCATTTTTCTCTTCTACCACATTTCATGAGTACTGGATAACATTCTACTATATGCTATATCATATTTATTTAATCAATTTTGCACTGACAAATAAATTGAATGCTTTGAATATTCTTTTCCTTTTCAAACCATTCTATAATGGACATATCACTGCATCCTTGTCTAATATGTTACTTAGGTCAAATTTCTGTGAATGGAGGAAGAAGCCAAAGGATATTATATAAAAAGCCAAGCATGTCTCCCCTCTTTCTCAATGGAAGTGTGCAAACGTAATCTTGTCTCATAAGCAGAACTGACAGCTGGTAGATGTTGCAGTGTGACTTTTATCCCCGGAGAAGTTGCCTGCTCTTGCTATGCATTTGCTGCTTGTGAAGGCAGAAGCGTTCATGAGACGCGGAGCAGCCGTATTTCCTAAGAGAGAGCGGGAGAGCAACTTGGAAGGCAGGCCTGCGCTTAAGGATTCCTGACTCTTGTCGGGCCTCCCTGGTTCCACGAGATGGACTTCAGTCGCTTTTAAGGGCTTTGCCAGGATTTGACCTATGGACGTCTCACTTGGTCCTACCTAAGCATCACACTTCCCAACGTGGACACACTGAGAACCACGTTTCCCACAAATGAACACGGCAGTGGGACACACTTAAATCATAGCACTGTTACCTTTTGAAGGTGAGCTACAGGTTTTATTGTATATAGAACCGCTTTGTCCTGACTGGCCTTATTTTGTTTGAGATTGGCAATTATTTTCTCTTAGCGTGGTGTGATTATTTTTTGTCACATTTTTTAATCTTTTATTGTTGAAAAATGGGAAAAGGAAGATGATTAGATTGACAGTTGATATATATGCATGTGATATACAATGGCTACAATGAACCTGAGAATTTTGTGCACACATACATCAACTTCATCTTCCCTTCCCCTCCCTCTAATCATCATTTCCTTGGTGTCTTACCCTTCATTCAGTCTATATATTTATTCAGTTTTGCAGTGAAATACCTGACAGCACATTATGATGGGAGCATCTGGAAGCATGGACTGCCTTGGGATGCTTGGGTCTGAGAAGTGGAGTGTTACCAATTCTCTAAAAACTATTCACTTTTTCAAATCTTGCCTGTTCTAAGTGGGACTCTCATCACACATATATCAGATATTTATTTTTTCATGGCTCGTCACTTTTTTGTTGTTGCTATTTTCATCTTTCTCTCTGTCTGGATTTCACTTTTTTATTCATATTTTAGAGTGCACCGATTCTCCTCTTAGCTGCATTGTCGGCTATTTTATCCATCCACTGAGGTTCTAATTTCATTTATTTTCATATCTATTTTGTGACCTTCATTTGTTCCACTTCAGTTTGCTTATTAGTGCTGTGTGGACTCTTGTTTCTTTCTCAGATTTTCAAGTTTTTCTTTTGTTTTGAAAACTTACTGAAAACAATTTTTATTTTCAGTTTCTGAGAATTTCGTTGCCTGAGGGGTTTGCAGGTCTCATCTATGACTCATTCTGCTTCTCATAGTGTCGTTCCTCCCGCTCCCTTGCATGTTTAGTAATATTTTTATTGTAAAGTTTTTATTTTCTTTGGATGCTGTTGGAAAATATTTGAGATGGAACTGAAGCTGAGTCTCTCCAGGTAGTATGAGCCCTGGTCTCGGTCGGGTGCTTGGTACAGTTGTAAACCTGGGACCGCTTAGAATTGAATTCCCTGACTGGGTAATTTCTTCCACAGAGGCTTGAAATTGACAACACGCTCAATGATAACTAGCTTGCTATTAATTGTCTGCATTTTTCTTCCCTTTTCACTCTGTTTCAAGGTGAAGAGTGGCACGATTTTGCTATTTTTGTTTAGTGGGGTTTGTTTTTCCTCTAAGACCTAGAAGTTCCAGCCTTCCATGAAGTTTAAAAAATAGTTTACTCATTTTCAGGAACTTTGAGCAATTATCTTTGGTCTGTTGAGAATTATACAGCTTCAAATTCCCTGGGGCACCCCAGATACCTTGTGGTGAAAGCCAGTGTTGTTGCTTGGTGATCCTGGGGGTGACTGCTTCCATTTTATTTTTGGGCTTTCAGTATACCTTACTCTTTTAAGTCTTTGAATTGGATTTATTCATTTAGGTTTTTATCCAACATTATATAATTTCAAACTTGAGTGATGATGGTCACCCAACATCCCACCGTAGGGAAGAATTTGGTAATCTTTACTCCTTAATCTTTTTCCTTTTTTTAAAAAAAACATTTGCTTTTTTACTGTTGTTGTTTATGAACATGTGCATTTTATTTTTCCCGATTTTACTATATGTGATATACATACATTACAATGAACTTGAGAATTTTGTGCACTTTTATATATCAGTGCCATGTTCCCTTCCCTTGCCCTGCCTTCCTACCCTCAACCTCATCCCCCATAACTCTTAGCATCTTACCCGGTTGATTGTATTATTTATGCTCTGAGTTTCTCATATTAGAGAAATCTTATAATATTTAACTTTTGAGTTTGATTCACTTCACTAAGCATGATAGTCTCAAGTTGTATCCATTTACTTACAAATGATTCAAAGCTACCTGTCTTTATGGAAGAGTAGTGCTCTACTGTGTATATATGCTACATTTTTCTAACCATGGGTGTGTTGATGGGTATTTTGGCATCTTCCACAATTTAGCTGTTACTAGCTGTGCTGTGGTAACCATGGGTGTATGTACATCTCTGGTAAATGGTGCTTAAAACTCTTGGAAAACTCCCACAAGAGGTATTGCTGGGTCAAATGGGATACCTATTTTCAGTTTTTTGAAGAATATCCCTACTGCTTTCCATAGCGGTTGTGCCAGTTTAGAGTCCCATGTGCAATGTAAAAAAAGTTCCCATTTCCCTGTGCCCTGGCCAGCATCTATTGCTTTTTGAGTTTTTGAAACCGTTCTCCCTAGGGTCAGATTGTATCTCAGTGTTGTTTTGATTTGCATTTCTCTGATGGCAAAGGATGCTGAGTATTTTTCATGTATATGAAGACAATTTATCTGACTTCTTCAGGAAGCTATTCATTTCAATTGCCAATTTTTCAATTGAGAGTTTGATTTTGAGAGATTGAATTTTCTTCATTCTTTGTATATTTTAATTATTAGCTTCTGTCTGAAGTGTATGTGGTAATTTTTTTTTTTTGCCTTCTGTTGGTTCTCTCTTCACGCTGATGATCATTTCCTTTGCTGTGTAGAAGTTTTTAATTTGATGCAGTCCCATTTGTTAATTCTGTTGATAATTTCTTTTGCAAAGGTGTTCTATTGAGAAAGTTTTTGCCCACACCTATACATTCAAGAATTTTACCAATTTTGCCCTTCAGGAGGTTCAGTATCTCCATTCTAACAACTAGTTCTTTGATCCACTTTAGTTCGATTTTAGTATATGGCAATAGATGTGGGTTTAGGTTCCATCCTCTGCATGTGAATAATTAGTTCGGCACCATTTATTGAAGAGGATTACCCTTTCCTAGTGCATTTTTTTGGCCCCTTTGTCAAAAATCAGATAGCTAAGGGTACTGCTGTTGTCTCTGCATCCTCAGTTCTGTTCCACTGGTCAACCTATTTTTTGTGCCAACACCATATGCTTTCTATTACGGTTGCTTCGTAATATAACTTGATGTCCAGGATTTAATGTCACCTGCTTTTGTCTTGTTGCTCAGGATTGCTTTGGGTGTTCTGGGTCTCTCTTGGCTCCACATAAAGTTTTAAGGTTGTTTTCTCTACTTCTGAGTAGAATATTAGTAATTTGATAAGAATTGCATTTAATCTATATGTCAATTTTGGCAGTATAGCTATTTTGACAATATTAGTTCTGCCTATCCAGGAATAGGGGATATCTTTCTATTTTCTAAAGTCTTCTTCAATTTTCTTTTTCAGAATAATGTAGTTTTCATTGTAGAGGTCCTTCATTTGCTTGGTTAGGTTTATTCCTAGGTGCTTAATTTTTTGAGGAGCTATTGAAAATGGGATTATTTTTCTTAGCATTTTTCTCAGTGAGTTCACTGTAAGCATAAACAGATGCTATTGGTTTTTTTTTGTATTTCATATACTGTAACGTGGCTGAACTTGTTAATTAGTTCTAAGAGTCTATTGGTGGAGCTTTTGGGGCCTTCTATGTAGAACAGCATTTCATCTGTGAATAAAGATAATTTGAATTCTTTATTCAATATATATTCCATTTAAAAAATTCTCTTTCCTGCTTGCTCTGGCTAGGATTTAGAGTTCTATATTGAATATGAGTGTCGAGAGTGGACAGCCTTGTCCTGTTCCTAACTTAAGGGGAAATGCTTTAAAATTTTCCTGCTTCATATAATGTTGGCAGTAGGTTTGACTTAGATACCTTCTGTCAGTTTGAGGCAAGGTCCTTCGATATTTATTTTTCAGTTTTTTTAAATCAAGAATGAATGTTGCATTTTGTCAAATGCTTTTTCTGCCTCTGTTGAAATGATGATGTGATTTTTGTCCTTGATTTTATTTATATGATGTATTACATTAATTGATTTATATATGTTGAACCATCCCTGCACCCCTGGGATGAAGACAACGTGGTCATGGTGAATGATCTTTTCAAATGTTTGTTGAATTCTATTTACCAGCATCTATTGAAGATTTTTGCATCTATATTCATTAGGGAGATTGATCAATGGTTTTCTTTTCTTGTTAAGTCTTTGTCTGGTTTTGGTATTAGGGTAATTCTGTTCTTGAAATGAGTTTGGCAGGGATTCTTCTTTTACAACTTCTTGGAATGGTTTGAGAAGTATTGGTAATAGCTCTTCTTGGAAGTACTGGTAATTCTACAGTGAATTCGCATGGTCCTGGACTTTTGTTTGTAGATAGAGACTTTGTTGCTGCCTCAATTTCCACACTTGTTATTGGTCTACTCAGGGTTTTTATATCTTCTTTGTTCAGTTTTAGCATCTCGGATGTGTGTAGGAATTTGTGTATTTCTTCCAAATTCTCTAATTTGTTAGTTTTTCAAAATAGCTCCATATTATAATTCTCTGAATTTCAGTAGTGTTTCTTATAATTTTCCCTTTTTTATTTCTAGTTGGCTTGATATGGGTTTTTCTTCCTTCTTTTCGTTAGTATAGTTAGAGGTTTATCAATATTATTATTTTGAAGAAACCTTTGATTCATTGATCATATCTTTTAAATATTTCAATTTATTAATTTCTGCTCTGATCTTTATTTCTTTTCTTTTACTCTATTTTGATGTAGATCATTCTTGTTTCTCAAGGGCCTTGATGTGCATCATTAAGTTTTGTTTTGATATTGTTCAGTTCTTTTTATATATGCATTCATAGCTATACATTTTCCCCTTAGTGCCGCTGTCATTGTTTCCCATAGATTCTGGTAAAATATGCTTACATTATAGTTTGACTCTAGGAAGTTCTTGATTTCTGGCCTGGTTTCTTCTCCAACCCATTGTTTGTTTAATAATATGTATCTGTTTTTCAAGTATTTCTATATTTTCTGTAGGTTTTTTTGCTATTGTAGTTTATTCCACTATGGGCTGAATGTATGCAAGGAATTATTTCAGCTCCTTTGTATTTATTTATACATACCTTATAGCTTCTGATATGGTGTGTTTAGGAAAATGTCCCATGTGCTTCTGAGAAAGAAGTATATTCTGGAGATTGGGGTTGGAATATTCTGTAAATATCAGGTAAGTCCATTTGCTCTATAGTGTGGTTTAGCACTAATATTTCTTTGTTAATTTTTTCTCTAGTTGCTCTATCAGTGATAGTGGAGTATTGAAGTTTCCTACCATAATTGTATAGACCTATTTGACATTTCATGTCCAGTAGTTTTTGTTTTACAAAATTGGGTTCCATGATGTCGGGTGCGTATAGATTGATAACTACGACTTATTCTTGTTGGGTTGTTGTCTTAACCGGTAGATAGCATCTGTCTTAGTCTATTCTGATCTGTTTTGGCTTGAAATCTACTGTGTTTGAGAATAACATATGGTACCATTGCTTGTTTTCTGGGTCCAGTTGCTTGAAGTACTGATTTTTATCCATTTATTTTCAGCCACGTGTTTCCTCATGAGTAAAGTGAGTCTCTTGCAAACAACAAATTGTTTTTGTTTATAATCCAATCTGCCAGTCTGTGTCTCTGATGGGAAAATTGAGACAATTAACATTGAGTATTACTATAGTGGTATGTTCGCTATATCCTGTCATAATTATGACGCTTCACTGTTGATTATTTATTCTACAGTGTTGTCAGCTCATTCTCTTTTCATTGTTTCCTTTGCCCTTGAATCTTTATGTGGTTAATTTCTCTATCTCTGTCTTAGACTCCATTAAGATTTTTTTTTGTAATGCTGGTATTGTCATAAATTTGAGTTTTCTTTATCATGAAAAATAGAGGAAAGAAATCTCTTTTGAGGGATAATTTTTCTGGATATAACAATGTGGGTTGGCACATATTTTCTTTTAGCATTTAAATGATTTTGCTCCATGCCCTTCTGGTCTTCAAGGTTTGTGTTGGGAAGTCTGCAATTATTCTGATGGGTTTTTCTTTATACTTTGTTGTTTTTCTTTTGCAGCTTTTAGTATTCTCTCTTTGTGTTGATTATCTAGGGTTTTTATTAAGATGTGTTGTGGAGATGCTATTTTGTGCTAAAGTTATTTGATGTATTATATGTCTGTAGTTCCTCAACATTAATTTCTTTTCCTAGATTTGGAAAACTTTCTGCTATGGTTTATCAAGCATATTCTTTCTACCTTTTATGCTGTCCTCCAATTTCTCTTGCATTTCCTTAATTCTGAGGTTGTATCTCTTAAAGTCGTCCTTGTCTTTTTGTTTTTTAGTCATCACTAACAGCATGGTCCAATTTATTACACTTATCTTCAGGATCCAATAATCTGTCCTCAATTCCACAAGCCAGTTTTCCACGTTTTCCTGTGAGTTTTTTTTTGTATCCTGGATTTCAGCATGGAATCCTTTCAGTCTTTTTGCTTCTCCTTGACGTACCTTCATTTCTTGCATTGTCTTGTTTATCTGCTTATTTATGCCCTCTTTATAATTATTAAACTTTTTACCTATTAAGACTGTTGTTTCTTTGATTAAATCCACTTTGGACTTACTGAGCACTGCTTGCATTGGTTTAAGCATATCTTGGTTGAGCTTTTTGGCCAGTAGGTCAATTTGTTTCTTGACTTCCTTTCCTATTGGTTCAACTACTTCAGCACTCACTATATAATCTTCTAGGAAGTCAGTCATTTTTGTAGCTGATTTATCAGCTTATTTTCTCATAGTTTTATTTCTGTGGTGTATAAACCAGATAGTGTGCATGGATTCTGTCTCTACTATGCAGATATGTTCTCATAATCTATAAATAATAGATTACTGACAAAGCCTAGTAACTAGCTTAATACTACAACTATTCTGCTCTTTAAGAGCCATAGTGTACATCATCAATGTGTCTGTCTGTATAAACCTAATATTGTCTTATTGAATCACCATTAATAGACTAGGCTTCTATATTGCTTACCTAGGCTAAACCCAACCACCAGAAGTTATCAATCCTTAAGTTCCAATTGCTCTCCACCCTTTATTTAATAGTAGCACAGACATCATTGCCGATGTGAAAACCCATTGCATACTGGCTACTGACATTTTGTAACAAGTTATCAGCTCCAAAGAGTATTTCACTCTTAACATTAAAAATGTGATCTATATTAGCAATGGAAGCTTCTATACAGTTTGCCTGATAATTTACTAAAAGAACTTATTAAAGGGGACACTATTTTACTATTGAAAATATAGAAAAACTATCCTAATGGCCTATGTCTATCTCAATAGTATAAAATTATTGATTCCCAACAGGCAAATCTTATGCCTGTGCAATATGAGTACTTCAAGAGTGGTGGGTTAAGGTAAGAGCCGACCGAGGTGGAGGGTGACTTTGGAAGCTTGATAGAAAAGAGTATATCTAGGATAGAGAAAAGCAACACAGAGCTCCAGCTCCATATCAGAAGAAAGCTGATGAACGTACACATCAGAAACAAAAGTAGGAAGAAGGAAGAAGAGTTATGGGTGAGACAGACTCTGTCTCCAGAATCCATGGAAGAAAGGACTTTTGGCAAGGGTGGACAAGCTACTTGAATGGGAGAAAGATGTGAAAACTCTAACAGATTAAAAAAAAAACAGAAAGAAGGCAAAGGAAATAGGAAGAAGGAAAAATGAGGATAAAGAGAAATAGAAGCCCACAAATCAATACCAGAAATACTATAGATTCAACACAACTAACTACACAGGAGCCATTGAAGTAAGTCCAAAGTCCGAAAGAAAATCTGTTTTCCCGTTATTTGAATGGGAAGTTCCTATAACCAAACCTTCAGTCTTGCCACTTGTGAGGGAGAGTGTTTCTTTTCTTGTATCTCGGTCTGCTCAGATGTGCTGTTCTGATGCCTGTCTTGTAGCTCCTGGGAGGTTGGCCGAGCAAGGGCAGGATGGCCATATGTTCAAGGATGCTTACGCATCCCTCCCTCTGGGAAGCCACATCCTAGTGAGCTGGCTCTTCTCCCATCTGAGCTATGGGAGTGGGGAGTGAGACCTCCACTTTCTGAGATCTGTCTGTTCTCAAAATTTTCAAGAGCATCACAATCTTTCTCCCACTTCCGCTACCTTCCCTTGTCACAAGCAATGGAAGTCTTTGGATTCCCTGCAGCGTGGCTTGTCAGTGGTCTATGTTCTGGAAGATCTCAGAATGCATTTTTGAGTTGTCCCTCTAAATGTGTCTAAAAGGATGCTGACTGGGACCCTAGCACTGTGTTTTTCGGTTCTCAGTCACTAAGCTCTGAAGGCTTGTAGCAGCAGGCTGGGCTTTCTGTATTTCTGCAATTGAATGACTTAGTGTTCCAACTTGCTAGGGCCAAAGGCTCTTCTTTTCTGTGCTGGAAGCTTGACCCAGCACCTTCCAGGTCACCGTCCTGGCCGTAATTTTCCACGGCACTTGCTGCCTGTGATCCAATGGCTGAGTGGGCACACTTGCCTGCTGTGGCCTCAGTCCCTGATTTCCTGACTGGGCTCTGATCTCCTTCCCTGCCTGGGCCACCTGCTCACCAGAATGGTCTCCAGTGTTTCTGTACAGGTTCTGTGGTGCCCACTCAGACCTGGTTGATCCTCTGCTTTCCGAATCCAAGCCATAGAGGAATTTCCTTCACTCAATCTCAGATTTCCATCTGAATTCACGCAGAGCCACTGACAGTACAGTCCTACTCCATCGCCATCTTGATTCTGCCCCTTTGACATTTGCTTTGGCCATAAGAAAATTCAGTGCAACCAAAGAGACATTGTGGTTTTTAAATGTCAAAGGAGGCTACTTAACTCTTATATAAATGATTGCCTACATGAACTACAATAAGTTGATCTTGAGCCAGATGACTTTCTAGCTTCCCTGGCATTCTTGGTAAACTTGGAACAACATTTTCTTTTAAGCGTTCATTTACTTCCATGTTAATTTTCTACTTTTGTTTTTGTAATTAATTTTAATCAAAGATAATATTTTCCACTAGCTCTGTCCTTGATGAAGTTCTGTTTTTCCTTTTATACAGCCATATAGCCACACTTAAGATTTTAATGCTAATAATTTTAGATGGTTTTTGCTACTATAATAAAATACTGTACTCATGAGAAGATAATCAGTCCAAGGCGCCTAAAGTTACTATAATTTGCAGATGCTCAGATTTTTAATATAAAATCCACAATATTTGCATAAAATCTATGCTCCTCCTTCCATATATTAATACCTTAAATCATCCTGATGTTACTTATAATACCTTCTCCACAGGCAAGTCCTATGTAAATGACTGTGATAATGTATTATTCAGGAAATAATGTCAGGAAAAATGCCTATGCACTTTCAGTATATATGTAATTTTCCTCCAGTGTTTTTGGTCTGTAGTTACATGAACCTGAAGACACAGAACCTACAAATGTAGAAGAACGACTAGAATGATGGTGCCATTGACTGGATGGCTTATAAATAACAGGAACTTATTTCATATGGTTCTGCAAGCTAAAAAGTCCAAGATCAAGGTGCAGGCAGATTCTATCTCTGGTGAAGGCCTGTTTCCTGGTTCATAGGTGGCCATTTTTATCTATGTTCTGAAATGCCATATGGGGCAAGAGACCTCCTCAGATCTCTTCTAAAAGACCATGTATTCCATTTCATTTATGAGGACTCTGCCTTATCACCTCCACAGCCCCCCCCCCCCCCCCCCCCCCCCCCCCCCCCCCACACACACCTTCTAATGTCATCACCTTGAGAGTTAGGAATTCAGTTTATGAATTCTAGGAGACACACATATTTGATTAATAGTATAAGCAATACTTATTATTTGACTAGAAGTATGAAAATCACTAGTTTAAAATGTTTTTATCTTACTGTTTTAGTAACATACTTAGTGAAATCGGGGGTTAATTAAGAAAAGGAAAAAAACAGTACATTGTTTCAGATAAAAATTTTAGAAACTATAGATTTTTGTGGGTTTCACAAGTAAAGTATTTTTTATCAGAAAGACCTCTTTCTTTCTCAGTGGGGAGATGTACCATGGCATCATTATGTGAAATACTTGATGCCTGAGGTTAATAAATATGCAAAATTTCATTTATAGTATTTTTTATTCATGCTTTATTCTGTAATGAAAAATATTTGCATTTAAAACATATTAAAGATGCCACAATATGAGAGATTTAGAAAGAATACAAGTTGATGAAGCTATTTTTCTGAAGAAATTCTTTCAGATTGCTTTTGGAAAAAGTGAATTTGATCTATTTTCCCTTGAGCTATATGTGTTGTCTTAAGCTTTGGTGAGCTAAATTTTCACAAGATATTTTTTAGGTGGTCAAAAGCATCCTAATATTACTAATTTTCCTTTTATACAGCCATATAGCCACACTTAAGCTTTTAATGCTAATAATTTTAGTTTGTACCAAGTATATTCTTATAATGAAAATAGTATTTTAAGTATAGATATTGCAGTACTAGGTACAGTGGCTTCCACACAGCATTCTGTGTAAATGTAAGAGGATGGAGGAGAGTTTTCTCAATGTGCCACTGATTTTCACTCAATGATTTTCAATATTGGCTTTGACATTGCCCAAGAAGATAGTTCAAGTATCGCTTTTGCCCTGAAGAGCCACCGAAATGTTTACTTGCAGGGTGATCCTTTTGCTCTCTCTGTAGCCTGGTCCTGGTATAAAGCCCCAGCGGAGGTGGGACCCTCCTGGGCTCTGCAGCTTCTTAGAGGAAACATGGGCGAAACATCCTCGCTTCCGTTGTGTTTCTCCCACTAGATAGCAAGGTTTGACTGTTATTAGAGAGTGCACTTCACAGAGTCAACTACACAGCAGACACGTAATAACAACTATTAAATGCATAATAAGTGCACGAGGCATAAGTGATCAAAATACTCAGCGTGTACTTCATATGAAAATTGTTACACTGAAGGACACAACGCCATTTATTTTCTTCAGCATACTCCCTTCTGAACACACCCCTCCATTCTTGCTACTTTCCAAAGCATTTCTTGAAGTCTTCCTTTGTGAGCGTCTTTATGAGGAGTGACCAAAAATCAGCGAACGCTACTAGTGAGTGCCATTCGCTGGCAAGGTAGGCTCGAAATTGTGTCGCAATGTATTCACATCACCCTGTGGCTGGATCTGGCGTGATGATATTTCTAGCTCTTTCCCAAAGTGAGAATGACCGTAAGCGGTGAGCATTGAGAATGTGGAGGAAGCAGTAACAGTGCAACTAAAGACACCTAAGAGAACTTCTAGAACAGCCCCAAACAGTGGAGAGAATGAAAGGGTAAGTGTGGTCAAGTCTAGGCTAGGTATTTTGAGGGAGATAGCGATACTTACAAGCCTCCTATCTGAAGTATAGATAGTGAATAATTTTTCCCATTCTTTCAGTTCTGTCTTTTGCTTTCTTGATAATTTCCTTTGCCATGCAGAAGCTTTTTAATTTGAAATGATACAATTTGTTAATTCATGGGGCTATTTCTTTTGCTTTGGGTGTCTTATTAAGAAAGTCCTTGCTTATACCTATATCTTTTAGATTTTTGCCTAATTTGTCTTCCTGAAGGTGCACTGCTTCAGTTATAATATTTGGGTCTTTGACCCACTTTGATTTGATTTTGGTGCATGATGACAGATATGTGTCTAAATTCATTCATCTGCATGTGTATATCCAATTTCCCCAGCACCATTTGTTGAAGAGACTATCTTTTTCCAGTGTATACTTTTGGCTCCTTTATTAAAGCCCAGGTAGCTGAGGGTGTTTGAATTTGTTTGTGCATCCTCATTTGCATCCCATTGGCCCTGTTTGTGTGCCAGTACCATATAGTTTTCATAACTGTTGCTTTGCAGTATAAATTGATGTTTGGAATCATAATGCCTCCTGCCTTTGTCTTATTGTTCAAGATTCCTTGGCTATGCTAATTCTTCTTTGGTTCCATATAAATGTAAGGATTGTTATTTTCAAGTTCCATAAAAATGTTATTTATATTTTGGTAAGAATTGGATTCCATCTGTATATTAGTTTGGGCAGTACAGTCATGTTGGCTATATTAATTCCACCTATCCATGAACAGGGGATATCTTTCCATTTTCTGATGCCTTCTTCAATTTCTTTTTTCAGTGTAATATAGTTTCCTTTTATAGGTACTTCACTTCCTTGGTTATGTTTACTCCTCGGTATTTTATTTTTTGATGGGTTTTTGAGAATGGAATTGTTATTCTGAGCTCTTTCTCCATGGGTTCATTGTTAGCATAGAAGAATGCTATTAATTTTTAGCCTGCAATTTGTCTAATTTAAAAAAATTAAAGAGTTTATTAGTCGAGTTTTTGGGGTCTTCTATGTAGATGATTATATCTTCAGCAAATACAAATAATTTGACTTCCTCCTTTTGGATACAAATTCCCTTTATCTCACATTCTTGCCTTATTGCTATGACTAGGATTTTGAAGACTGTTGAATAAGAGTGGTAAAAGTAGACAGCCTTGATTTGAGATTTGAGGGGAAATGTTTTCAATTTATCCCCATTTACTATGATATTTGTGGTAGGTTCAGCATATACGGCTTCTATTAGTTTGAGGTAAGGCCCTTCTATACATGTTTTCCTCAGGGTTTTATTTTTTATCATGACGGGATGTTGGATTTTTATTGAAAGCCCTTTCTGCATCAATTGAGATGATCATGTAGTTTTGTTCTTGCTTTTTGTTGATGTAGTGTGTTACATTGATTGATTTATGTATGTTGAATCAATCTTGCATTCCAGGAATGAATCATACTTGATCATGCTGTATGGTCTTTCTGATTACTTGCTGGATTCTGTTTGTCAGAATCTTATTGAGGATTTTTATCTCTGTATTCATTAAGGAGGTCTGTCTATAATTTTCCTTCCTCCTTAAGTCTTTGTCTGGTTTCAGCATTAGGGTAGTGCTAGCCTCCAAAAATGAGTTTGATAGTGTTTTTTCTCTTTCAATTTCATGCAATAGTCTGAGAAGCATTGGAGTTAGTATTTCCCAGAATTACTTAAAAATTTTTGAGTGAATCATCTGGTTATGGACATTTCTTTGTCAGCAGAGACTTTATTATTGTCTTAATTTCCATGTACATTATGTGGCTATTCAAGGTTTTTATATTTTCTTGGTTGAATTTTGTTTGGTATTTTGTATGTGTCTAGAAAGTCACCTATTTCTTCCCAGTTCTCTAATTTGTTGAAATATAAATGTTCAAAATATTTCCTTATGATTTTCTGAATTTCTGCATATGTATTGTAATTTCACCATTTTCATTTTAATTGCATTGATATGTGTTTTTTCTTTTCTTCTGCTTAGTTTAGCTAAAGTATCAATTTGTTTATTTTTCAAAGAGTCAGCTCTTTGGTTCATTGATATTTTTTTTTTTTTTTTTGGGTGCTGGCGTTTTTTAGTTTCAATTTTGTTAATTTCTGCTGTGATCTTTATAATTTCTTTTCTTTTACTACTTCTTGATTTAGATTGTTCTTGTTTCTGTAGGACCTTGAGGTGAATCATTAGATGGTTTATTGAATAAATACATTTTTGATCATACCTCGTGGGACTGCTTGGGCTTTTTTTTTTTGTGGGGAGCAGGGGAGCAGGTTTCCTCTATCCATCTCTTCTTTCTTCCACTCATCTCAGAATAGCTCCCACAGAAAGCTAAATCTAGAAAAACCTTTTGTTTCTTAATTGTGTACTTGAGGGCCAGAAAGTTATTTGAAACTCTTAGTGCTTATTTCTTGGGAATTGGCTTGTGACTCTGAACTCATACTCATGTGGCTTTGAGAGGTTTCTTTTCTGCAACAAATGTTTCTCCTTTTCTTCCTTCTTCTTCTCTTCCTCCTTCTTCAATTCATCCTAAAATCTATGCATATTCATCATGCATCAAGTCCTGAGTATTCTATTTGATGACATAAAATGGTTATGAATGATTCTAATTGTATTTTTATAATTGTAAAAGAATTTAAACATTGAAATTTAAACTCTTCTAATTAAATATTTTTTTCAGACAAGGTCTTGCTATGTTGCTCAGGCTATCCTAAAATACACAGCAATCCTCCTGCCTCAGCCTACTGAGTGCTGGGATTACAGGTGTGTACCACCATGCCTGGTTTATGTGATGCTGGTGAATCGAACCCAGGGCCTTGTGCTTGCTAGGCAAGCCTTTAGCCCAAGTTATGTACTCATCCCTAATCATATTTTAGAATTTATGGATAAGGAAGTGGTTGTTAAATGAGCCAAGGTAGAGAGATGCTGTCATGAAAAAGTAGACATATATTTGCTATCCTTAGTATTGTAATTAAAGCACCAGGAAAGGGTCCATTGTTTCTTTCTCCGTAAACACATTTTTCCCTAGGAAGGGCAGGGTTAGAGATTTCCTGGGTTTGTTAAGTTTACCTATTAAAAAAAATACTTGAACACTTGCTGTATGCCAGAAACAATGCTCAGGCCTTAACTAAATACACTTACAGTGTTGGTTTTTTTTTTTTCACTGTCAGAGATGGTCAAGTGTTGTCAGCTCAATGTCCGGTACTTAGTGGAAACTAGAAAGAATGGTTGCTGTGGTTATTATTGTTAAAGTGCTCTCTGAGTATGGAGATACACAATGATGACATTCTGGAGAATTGGACCAAGCATAACCATTCCAAGACGAACATCTAAAGACTATATGCCATATTATTTATTTTATTGAGAATGTTTTCCAAGAAGATCAGCATCCTTATTTGCTTAGTCTAAGAGGTAACTCCAGGGGAACTGCAGTGATTATTGGAGGCTCCCTGGGGGCCATTCACAGCCTAGATGTTGGTAAGGTTCCTTATGCTTAGTGTCCCCAGCTGAACTCATTTCTTCTCTGACGTGCAGCCTCTTGATTCAGTCAACACAGAGACCCGAGGGTGTGCCCTGGCCTGTTCTGCTTTTTGCTTCATGCTGCCCAGCCCTTCTGGTAACCTGTTCTTCTTCATATGGAAGTTTAATATGTGTCAGAGAGGCTTAATGTGTGATATCATTCCACTGATGCCACCAAATTTCAGAACATGTTAACTTACGTTAAATAAAGGAATTGAGTTCTTGAAAAAATGATATGGTGTGCAGAACTGGCCAACCTCTCTAGCAGGAAGCATCCAGAATGACCCATTTGAGTTATTTTATTTTTATTAGTTTCTCTTCCAGAAGGTGCCATTACTTTTCTGACTTGAAAGATCTTTTCTTTTTCAGTCCTGACTACAAATTGAAATTTCAGGACGGCTTTTGATATGGATGTTACCACCCAGAATCATAATTTATGAGCTTCCTGCTTTGATATGAACATTTTGATTCAATTTATGTGCTTGCCATTTTATCCTGGATATTTTAATTCAGAGATTTGCTTTGAAAAATCATGCTGGTGTGCTGAACATTTTGAACATTTCCCTAGAGTGTAAATAAATAACAGAGTCAAGTTAGTGAGGTATTGGGAGTCCGGGAGAATGAAGAAGGGATGGGAGAATGAGAAAGGTTGGAAGTGAAGTTCTTGCGATATCTATGTGCACAAAATTCTCAAGTTTAATGTAACCACTGTATGTCTGATGTATATACTAATAATAAACGCAGAAAAAATAATGAGGCTCTCCCAGACAAAATAATGTTATAGGACTCATCAAAATATGCTTGCACCTGTGAAGTTCACCTGCATTTATTTCATTGCCTTAGGCTCTTGACACAGGTGTTCCACTCCTCAATTTTGCTGTTTTTGTAGATTTTTCAGATTTTACTCTATAAAATGGCATGATCTGAACTTTTCGTGGTTGGTTAATACTGTCTAAAAATCTCTCTGTTCGGGAACATTGGAACTGAGCCTGTCAGCCTTCTACTTTTGATTTTTCTATGTAGGAGGAATCTTTTCACTGTAGGCTTATGAAAATGCCTTGATCTGTTGTTAAGAGAGAATTTATTGCTCTACGAAGGAGTTATTGTGACTCATAAACTTATATTCTGTATTGGTGCAAGTAGAGAAGAGAACAATGAACCTACACCCATAAATTCAGCTGCTGATTTCCTAAGTTCCTTGTGAAAAATATGTTTTTCCTTTCTCCTGAATAGAGCAATTAACAAGGTGTTCTTTCCAAAATTAGCCAAGTATTTATTCAAATTCTGCACTAGTACATTGAAAAATCTTAGCATGTTCTACTATAGTTCCAGATATTTGAACATTAAACTTCTTTTCTAGAATTTTCCCTTAAATGGCGATTAAGTTGAAATACTGGACAAAAAATTTCTTTTCTAGGGACAAAGTGTCTTCCCCCTGCGTCAGTTTTAGAGGACGTGTTATGCGGTCAAATTGCATCCACCTAAGCTCACTCTAGGACAGCTTTTAAAATGTGAGCCCCAACGTTTTCAATGCATTGGTCTTTTGTTATATTTGAAAGAACTGAAAAAATTCTAAGTAATCTGATTTATTTTTGAATTTTTGTATGGATTTCTTTAGGCTAAAATCTAATATGGAGTTGAGAAGAATTTATATTTTCCTCATTCCTTGACCAATAATTATATACTTTAAAAGTCTTTGAACAGAACAAACATCTTTTTTGCAGTTATTTTTTTCCCTGTGTCTCCTCATGTAGGCAGTAGAAAAGGGCATGAAATATGAATGTGACAGAAAATGACTTTAGCTTCCCCAATGCTAATATCATTGAAACTCCTTGGGATTTATACGATCTGAATCATTGGCAAGACGCGTTAGATGCTGCTGATATATCTAATGGGCTAAGTCTCTATAAATCTATGAAACACCCTGCCTGATGGTACTTTTACTTATTTATTAAATGGTAGATAAGTCTCTTTGTTGCCATGGCACCGTGAGATAGAGAAAAGAAATTGTTGCCAAGTAGTTATAAAGTACAAAATTTCTTTTACTTGTTCTTGCACTGATTTTTTTTTTTTTGTGGGTTTATGACTCTAGTGGTATCACTTGTTTGGAAAAGGGAATTTATCTCTAAGAATTCTTCATGATATCTGTCTCTGTGGACTGCAGTATTTATCCTAGAAGAGCTTACATTCAAAAGAGATGAAACCTGACACCTTGGCAAACAGAGGGACCTAGAAAGATTCTTTGAGGGTGAAATTTATTTTTCTTTTAAAATTTCCCTTTGGTTAATAAAAGTGGATTTATAACTAATAAGAGCAAAGTATTAATAACTAATTAGATTTTCTAAATATGTCAGCGTTAGGACTACACTATGTAATAAGACTACTTATGCATCTTTTTCAAGAACTGTCCCATCTTTTTCCAAACTGAGCTCTTCTAATTCTTCTCCAATAAAGTTAATTCCTCTTGGTATCTCCCGGCAAAAATCCCGAGTCCCTGAATCAGTAAGCGAATCACACAGTGTAGAACCAGGATCAGTGTTTACTGTACCTTGACCCTGGGCCAGACTTTTAGGACTATTTACTTTTTCAGTCCTGTTATCCCCAATCAATATACAGTAAGTATAAGTGTTTATTGGTTGTGTTGAATAAATTTTGAGTGATTTATACCAGAAATTTCAGGGCTCTTCGAATATCCAACAATTCTGGGTTCAGTCTCTTTGGCATTGTAAAAAGTTGGGTTGTAACTTCAAAGTATCGTTAAGTCAAGATTTAACACAAATACTTGCAGGACTAAGTGGTGTAATCAATACAAAGGATTTTGCCTGGAACAATAGGAGGGTTGTGTGGCTTATGGGTAACTAGAATAGCTCCTTTGTATTAAAAATTAGAGTCCTGTTTAAATAATTCCCTTATCTGGGTTAAATTCAGATATCAGGTTCAGATTTGGATCTCCAGAAATATTTGAATGCTTAAAAAGTAGTTCACTTAATAAAAATATGACTCAACCAACTTTCAGCAATATGAAGTTTGGTTCTCAAATGTTTAGCATAAATGACATGGATGTTTTGGATTATGTTGATCATTACAAAATGTGTTTGTATATCCAATCATGTTTGTACCTCAATTGCATTCAAACTTGCCAATTAAATATTTGAAAGATGAATTAATTGGGTTAATTTGAGGTTTAAATTACAAGGTAGCATCATAAAGCATGTAACAGTTTCTGGCATAGAGTTCCCCAGTAGATGGTAGCAATTATTACAGAAATTTCCCAAGTATATTGCGCTAAACTTAATCTTCCTTGGTAGAGAATGTTATCTTTTTATCTGTAAATTGTGACACTAATTTCTTAACCTGGTGACATTTGTACTAGAAAACATATTGTCACATTTAAGAAATGATGGCTATTTGTGTTATTTTCGTTAATCTTAAAAGTTTTATCAAATAAAATTATTGAAATAATTGAAAATATATTTTTAAAATCAAATGAGCATAACTTGTTAGACGCTTTGAAAATCATACATCTCATTGAAGAAAGCACAAACAAATATAAAGACATCTATCTCATGTTTATGAATTAGAAGAACCACTAGTACTAACATGTCCATCTTACTCAAAGTATCATATAGTTTAATGCAACTGCAATAAAAATTTCAGTGACATTTTTCCCCTCACAGAGATAGAAAAAAAAACTCTCTAAAATTTGTGTGAAACCATGAAAAACCCTGAATAGCCAATGCAATACTGAGAGGGAATAAAAATGTTGAAATCATCACACTTCTGACTTAGAATTATCTAATAGAGTTATAATAATCAAAGCAGTATGTTACTGACCCAAAACAATAATATAGAACAATGGAATATAATATAGAGCCCAGAAATAAAACCAAACATTCAGTCAACTCATTTTTGTCAAAGGCTTGAGAAGTACAAGGTGAGGAAACTGATTGGAGACTGATAAGTAGATTTTAGCTGCCTTTGTCACACAAAATATCTAAGATGATAGCATGTTAATGTATTTCACTGTGGCATCTCTATGTATCCTAAAATACTATGTTGTAATCCTCAAGGATGCACAATAAAATCTAAGTTACACACTTTAGGGGAAACCCTTTACAGGTCCCAGTATTGGATATGATAAAACTAAACTCCACTTCATCCTTTAAGTTATCTTAAGACAAGTAGTAGAGAAAATGCAAGTTGCTATTAATTGCTTCTGTTTTCCTGGTGTTTTGATCCATTCCCTTCCTCCTGCCTTCTTTCTGGTCTTTCTTTGGCATTCTTTCTCTTCTGTCCTTTTCTTCCTCCTTCCCCTTCCCTTTCCCATCTCCTCTTTCTCTATCTGAGTTTCTCTCTCTTTCATTCATTAGTTTTACTTGTACCTGTTGTGTGCATGCTCAGTTGCATGCATGTGTACGTGTACATGGATCTACGTAATTTTATCGCAGTACAACTTTTATATGAGCCCTTGTAGTTAAGAAATAGTGATTTCGTCACTACGAAGATCCACTTTGTTCTTTTACAATCAAGTTATTCTCTAAGAAAAATGAACACATAAATATTTTAAAAATAAATTATGCACAATAAAAGTTTATAATAAAATAGCTCACTGTTCCTTATTGCATCACAAGGTAAGTGAAGTTCCAAACTGATGTTTATTATTACTTTTGATTCATAAACATTCACAGATCCCTAGTGAAGCCTTGCAGAACCTCTGGGTGCCATGAAGCCCTGTTTGAGAATTCCTGTACTACATTAGAAGTATTTATCTGCATTTTGAGGTCAATTTTGTAAGATGTTTCTGTGAAGAATTATTAGATGGGATATTCCTTTTGTTGAGACCTTTGTATGTCAGTATTTTTGCTTTTTTTGGAGCTATTCGGGGCTTCTCAAACGTCTGTCTGGAGAATGAGTGTTACGTATTTGGCTTCCGGTACCCTTGGGCCTAAGCGATGCAGGGAGGCTGGTGAGAGCCTCACTATTCAGAATGTAGACTTGATCCACCTGGTCTGGCGCAGCACCTCTTCCCGGCCTCTCATTATCCCTGGCGTCCTTGGGTTTCCATGTGCACAAAGTCTGCCTTCCTGTTTCCTGTCACGTGTCTTTTATTTGCTATTTATATATTTTTGGTTTTTCATGTAAGAGAATCATGTGATGTTTAGGGTTCTATTTCTGATTTATTTCCCTTAACATTACAGTCAAATGACTATAAGTGATGAAAATTTATTTTATATTCGTGTATTTATAGACAAAGCAGACCTGGGCACGCATTGCCACTTGGCGACAGATAGAGGGACTCGAGAGGGTGGTTGCGTTTATCTCACCATCTTGCTGTAGTTGTTCCTGAATTTGTTCCATTTACAGCCCAGGGTCCTCTGGTTTCTCTCCCACCTGCCCAGGGGAGTGTTTCATGTGAGTTATACATCTGTTCTATCTTTCATCTACCTAAAGGTGACACCACAAATCCTTTTCAGTAAAATGTTTTATTTCCTTCCCCATTTGTTGTATATAGATTCATTTTATTCTTTCTTTTTGAAATAATAGATTATGTCTGTTTTCTTGTAATAATGAGATAATCAAATACCAATACAAAAGTTAAAATACAAATGGAATTTCTATTTTCAGCTTTCTCAGGAATCTCTGGACTGCTTTTCATAATGGTTCAGCCAGATTGCATTTCCACCAGCAGTAAAGTAGGGCTTTTTTTTTTTTTTTTCTGTATCCTGGCCAACAATTGTTGCTTTTTGAGTTCTTGATGTAGGCCATTTTCATGGGAGTGAGGTGAAGCCACAATGTTGTTTTCTCTGATGGCCAGTGATGAGCACTATTTCATGTGCTTGTTCACCATTTGTACATCCTCTGTGAAGCTTCTTTTTGTCTCAGCTGCCCACTTCTTGATGGGGTCATTTATTTTAGAGGGTTTTATGTTTTTAAGTTCTTCATATATTCTGGATATTAATCATTTGCCTGAAGTATTACTGGTGAATACCTTTTATCCCACTCTGGGGGGTTGTCTCTTCACCATGCTGATTATTTCTCTTGCTGGGCAAAAGCTTTTTACCTTATGTAGTCCTATTTGTTGATTATTGCTGAGATTTCTTGTGCAGTCGGAGATCTGTTAGAAAATCCTTTCTGGTCCCTATGTCTTCTAGGGTTTTACCTATTTTGTCTTCCAGTAGGTTCAGTGTTTCTGTTTTAATATCAAATTCTTTGATCCATTTTGATCTGATTTTAGCATATGGTGACAGATATGGGTCTAATATCATTCTCCTGCATGTGGGAATCCAGTTTTCCCAGCATCATTTGTTGAAGATGCTGCCTTTTCTTCAATGAATTTTTTGGCCTCTTTGGTCAAACATCAGGTGACTGAGGGTGTTTCGGTTTGTTTCAGTATCCTCAATTCTGTCCCTCTGGTCCTCCTGTCTGTTGTAACAGTACCGTGTAAATTTAATCACTGCTGTTTTGTAGTGTTTTTTTTTTTTTTTTTTTTTTTTTTTTTTTTTTTTTTTTTTTTTTTTTTTTTTTTTTTTTTTTTTTTTTTTTTTTTTTTTTTTTTTTTTTTTTTTTTTTTTTTTTTTAGGTCTGAAATTGATTCCTCTACCTTTGCCCTGTTACTTTGAATTGCTTTAGAAATTCTGTTTTTTTTTCTGATTCAATATAAATTTTAAGGTTGTTTTTTCTAGTTCTGTGATGAATGTAGTTTGTATGTTGATTGATATTGCATTGAATCTGTATAGTATGTAGATATAGCCATTTTGAAATTGGTCGTACTCTTTATATTCCCACCAGCAGTGTTTTAGAGTTCTAATTTTTCCACATCATTGCCAACACTTGATGTGGTCAGTCTCAAGTTTTTGTCATTCTAAAAGGCATGTACTACTTATCTCATTAAAATTGTTCATGTTTATTTGCCTCTGTCTGCATTTGGTTATCTCTATTCAAATCTTGGCTGCTTATTATTCTTATTCTTAAGAGCAAGTTCTTTATGGACATGTCACTTACAAATATTTTCTCTGTCTGTGGCTTGTCTTTCCATTCTCTTAACAGTTTTTTTGAAGAAAAAATAGCCTTCATTTAGAAATATAATTAATCAAAATTTTTTCATATGCATCATGTTTATGGTGTTATATTAAAATTGTTTCCTCATAACCCAAATATTTTCTTATATAAATACTATCGTTTTGTTTTCTACATTTAGGTTCATTTTGTATGGCTTAAAGACTTTTTTAAAACATGAACTTCCAATTGCTGTATTTCCTTTTGTGGAGAAGTCTGTGCTTTCTTCAGTGAATTGCCTTTGCATCTTTGTAAAAAAAATCGACCTGCCATACATGTGTGTTTACTACACTGTCCTGTTGCACCTATGTGTTTATCTTGGTGCTCAGTCACACTGACTCGATCACTGTAGCTCGGTCTTAAGTCTGGTGATCAAATCCCTCTGCCAGCTCTTTAAGAGCCTTGCGACTATGTGAATGACATAATTGACTTGTCAGTTCTACAAAAATAGCTCCTGAAATTTTGATTATTTTGAATCTACACACCAATATGGAGAGGATTAACATTTGATCAATGCAGGGTCTTGTGGTCCATGGACAAAATATCTCTGTACTTTGCAAAGGTTTCTCTTAGTAATGCTTTGTAGTATTTAATAAACAAGTCTTGGTCTATGTTTTATCAGATTTGTTCCTAATGTTTCACACATTTCACTGCTATAATAATGGTGTTTTAAAACATTTCTATTTTCAATTGTTTATTTGGGGGAAGTCCTTTCTCTTCCTTCCTTAAGCTGGTACATGTGCTGCTCTCTCCTTCCTTTTTATCATCCTCCATTCCTTCCTTCCTTTCCTTTTCTTTACTAGACATATTAGAATTTTCTACATAAATACCCATGCTATCTTTGGATAAAGACAGATGTTCTTCACTTGCAACATTTTGTATGATGTCCGTAGATATGGTCAAAGCAGATATCTTAATTTTATTCCTGGTTTTAGGGGAAAATTAGTTACAAATTTTATTGTCATAGAATTTAAGAGTGGCTTATTTTTGTAGGTAGCAATTATGTTACATTTTTAGCAATCAGTATATCATATTTAATACAAACTAGCTCTGGGACTAATTTTTCTATAATTTTATAAGTGTGATGTTGGAATTATTTTCCTTTCAGAATGTAGCATGGCACATGCCGATAAAGTGAAGGAGGCATCAACACTTTCTAGTGATAATTCTGCCTTTTCTATTTAAGATTTAAACAACGTTCAAAGGGGCTGCAGTGATATGCTAACAATGTAGTTTCTGTGGTAGCTGAGATCAGAGTTGGACAAAGTGCTGGTTCTCAGATTAGCATATGTTTTGCTTTATAACTTCCAGACTCTCCTGGACAAAAGACAGTAAGATTTCTCCAACTCTACAAAGCGGGCTTTTTCTAAACTGCATACTTCAAATGCTGACCATGGTAGCAGACCCTGATGTGAGCCTAAGAAAACTGAACTAGCCCTGAGCTCTGATGGGAAAAGCCTACATAATAAAATTAATCTTTGTCCTTGGCATTTTTGCTGTCAGACCCAGCTGAGTTCAAACATTTACTGAGGAGCAGGACAATATTTTCTTCATATATGCTTTTCCCATCCCTGGTAACCGTGGGGCTGTCATCTAACAAGTAATAATGCCAGCGCATCTTTGAAAGGGGCTTCATCCCCACAAGATAAAGAGGCTCATAAACACCCTCTACCCAGAATCCATCATATCTGCTTGAAACTTCTGTTAGCATCTAAAGGATTATTTAGAGCACTGTGAGAGATTCCCAAGGAGCCATAAAACATTGTGTGGTACAGAGTATCTGTACCCACTCAAAAGGCTCCAACTCTTAGAAGCTGGCCTTTTGGGTCTTCAGACATTAAGTTAGAGTGTGGCTGTGTCTCATGCAAGAAATTAGTGAGATGATTCCAGCTCTTTTCTCTCCCTCTTCATTCAGTACTTAATTTCAGATTTCCCTATACTTCTCTACTTAACCAGGATTGGGGGACTTCCCTCAGCACACATTTACAAACTCTATTGTAGTTGGCCCAACATACTTGAATCACCCGCTGAGCTCTAATTTCTCTGTGGGTCCTTACGCTATTCATTTATTCACGTGAGGCCACCAGGAAAAGTAGCTGTGCCATGTTCATAGTTGCCACTGAAGAAATGGTTGTTGGCTGAGTGTGTGAATGGATAAATGCATGCATCAAACTTTGAGTAGGTTACAGTATTTCAGTTCTCGTGAGTCATAAAGACAATTTCCTCATGTAGGATTGGATTGAATGATGAAGGACCAGAGTCTGGAAGGGTAAATGAAGGAAAAAAAAAACATCCAGAGATTTAGGAAGAGAGAAAAGCAGCCATTGCTGTATAGATCACAGCAATAAGCCTAGGAATCATGAAGGTTAGTAGCAAGGTTCTGTGTTTGGAATGGGGTTCTGGAATGTGACTTAGGCAGGGCTTCCAGAGCTTCAGATTTAGGTATATTTGTGCTCTGAGCAGGCTGGAGCATAGATGAGAGATGCTGTGATCAAAACTCTACCTGTTGTGAAACCTGGGAATATGCTGTTTGCTCCATTTATGGGTAGTTATTTATTCATGTAAATGTTCTCACTTAATGTGTCTCTTTTTAAAATTCTGCCATTATAGTTCAGGAAGTTATAAGATGGAGAACAGGCAGTCTTGGTGTTTTTGAGATTCCCAAAATGTTCATATGTCCAGATTTCCTGTAATCTCATTTTGCTTTGGAGTTTCCCAGCCTGGGCGTCCTTCAACACAGGCATGTGAGACCTCAATCATATGTCCTTGGGACTGGGAAGGAAATAGTTGTAACTAGCATATAGAGAAATATTAATTTTAAATACATATATTTTTAAATGGCCATATTACTGAATTCTACTATTTTCAATATTTACTTAAGTTGGCAAATAATATTATATCGAACTATTTTGTCAGATTATTTTCAGGTAGACATTTTTCTTATATATAAGAATAAAAATTTTAGTTTTCTAGTATTCATGCTTTTTATTTCCAGTGGCCTCAAATAATAACCTAAAACTACCAAGGCATTTAAATATTAATTATGACATTGAACGTTTTTCTCATTTTTATGCTAATAAAAATGTCCACAGTGTTTTATGTTTAATTATTACCTTTCTGGTTAATTTGATTATAGATATTCTATATCATAAGTAATGCTTCTAGATTTCTTGGTCATACACTTAAAATTTTATCAATTGCTCTTTAAGAAACATGAATTGAAGCAATCAGATGGCTTTTCTCCATTGATCCATTAATGTGATGAATTATAGATTTCCTAATATCGGGCTAGAGAATTGCATTCATTCCTGGAATAAATCATACATTGTCACAGTGTATTATTCTTCTAATATCCTGATGGATTTGATTTTCAAATGTTTTACTAATCTTATACGTATTTGTAGTTATAATTGAGATTGCCTAGGAGCCTGGGATGTGTCTCACTGGCCTGACTCTGTGGGCAATTCTTGCTTCCAACATGCAAAGCTCTAGGTCGGGCTGGGGAGGCTACTTGTGAATAGGTGCTTATTTCTGATTTCTTTCTTCTCTGCCAGGCTGAGCATTGTATATCCTTTTAAAATTTTATTTATTGTCAATGTAAGAAAATGTTCTTGAATCTACTCTCTTGCCTCCTCCAAATTCTGATCGCCCCATTTCCCCTTTCTTGTCTGTTTTCCTTTGGATTTATTCAGCAGTAATGGTTAATCTGAAAGTCTCTGGTCTTGGCTCACTAAATCTAGGAGAAATATGCAGAATGAAGTTGCATATTATTTTCACTAAAGTCACAGTGGAGACAGTAGCATTTCCAAAATCAGGTATTAGCTTTCAACATTTTCATGATGGAAACTTCTGTGCCACAGAGAGGAGCCAGTGTTACTGAACTTCTTCCCTAGGAGCTGAGAATAGCTCAGTGACTGGCCCCATATCAGGGCTGAGGGGGCTGCCATTGCGTGTCTCAAGGGCTAAGCCTGTGTCTGGCGTAGCATACTTAACTTCAAAGATCTGTGCAGAAGAACAATAGAACTCTTGTAACTCTGGTAATTGGAATGAGACTTACATTTTTATTTAAGACCGAGAATGTTCTATGTGCTTTTGCACTGTGGAGTGTTACCTTTCCTGGAGAGAGAGCCTGAACTCTGCACCAACTTTTTATTAAGACCAGAAGAATCTGGAAGAGTGTGCAAACGCAGCCCTCAGAATGAATGCAGTCACAGAGGCAGTTAATTATGAATACCAAGGGTACGTGCACTTGTACTCCACAGCGTGTTGTGCTGTATGGAGCCAGTTCCACTGGGGACGGTCTACACAGGCTGCACGTTGAGTGTCCCTAGCAGGTAATTTCTCTGCAGAGTCTCCCTCTTTTTTATTTCTTTGTCTCCTTCTTTTCTCCTGGGTCTAGCGTTGTTCAGCAGATGCTGATTGTAGTCAGGGCCAAATGTTTTTATTCCAGGCTCCCTCCTGGATACATAATTGTATTAATACATCTTTGTGGCCAGGGCTCTGAGGTTCTTTGGGCTAGACCATCACTTTGACAAATAAACTTTACTATGGTCAAGATGGATTGTTTTTCAATAAAGTTAATGTGTTTATTGAAAGAAAGGAACTGTCTGTACCCAGAGTGATTAATCAGAGAGATAAAGGATCTAGAAACCCTTGATGCCACACATTTCTACAAATTTGTGCTTTTCTGGCAGAGATTTTACTGAGAATAGCATAGCTGATGGGATGTATATTTCACCCCTGGGTCTCTAGGCCATATATGGGGTTGCTTATCTGTAGCCAAAGGGTAGCAGTCTGGTCAGGACTCTTAGGGCTTTTGTCTTTCCTGGTTTCCCTGTCCCTGGCTGACCTTGGGCAAATCCGTTAGTTTCTCCATCTGTAAAAAGAAAGTAGTTGTGCTGTCTACTCCATTGCTGAGCTGCTGGGAAGATGAATGTCGGTGTGTTCATAAAGAGCTCTGAGCTCCTGTGGGAAGGGTGCTGTGTGATTACAAAGTGTTACTATCACCACTCCTATTAGGTGCAGGGACTAAATCAGCTGTGGCTGCCTGCCTTTACCTCTAGCTTTAGTATTTCCTTTCTCCCACACACTCTGAGCAAATGAATATTTTTTTCTCTGAGTAAAACTGCTTTCACATGAGTCAGGGCTATCTTCAGTCTTATGTCCCTCGGGCTTGCCTGCACAGTCAGGTGTGTGGAAAGGATTCTTTACATGGTTGGACAATCTGTGCCTCACTCCTCTTTGCCAGGGTAACATTGGATCTGTTGGTCAACCTCTGAAAGACTCAGCATCTTCATTGGTAAAGTTGAGTTATATATAGCTCTAATATAAATTAAATGAGATAAGTTCTCCAAAGATCGTGGCAAATAGAAAGTGCTCTGTAAGCATTATTATGCAGAGATTTCATTTTCTGACTTTTTGACCCTGGCATTAATGTGGCATGTGCCTTCTCTTTTCCCCAAGCATCTTGCGGAGAGAGAGAGAATGTGGCATTACTATTTTTGAGTGTTTGGGGTATGATATTTTCCCCAGATGATTTAAATTTCATATCTCCCGTGTCATTTATTTTTCAAAAATTTAAATAGCTTGTGAGCCCGCGCATATTCTTAATAGAAAGCAAAAGCTGTAGAACCTAGGCTAGATGGTAAGGGTATACTGTTTAAAGCCTTAGTGGGACAGAAATGATAATTTTGAAATTGACTGTGGAGTGTAATGTTGCCAAGTTCGAGCAGACACCCAGGAAACCTGTCACATTTGCTATGTGTTACTAAGAATCTTAAGAATCTGCAGAGGTTTTAGAAGAGTTTTTCCTGGAGGAAGTTTTTGCCATCTTAATCTCTAGATTTCATTTGTGGTGGGAAGGGAACGTGCTGTGGCAAGGAACTCTCAGGCTGCAAGCTGGGGCTTGGGAGAAGCGTGGATTCCTGCCATGTGGAGATATTTGTGAGGCTTCTAGCTGAGTTTAGCTACGTGTATAATTTTATCCCTAAGAATAAATGTTTCACTGAGAAGTGGCTGCCTCTGCCATACGTGGTTGTCTTATAGTAGTTGAGAAGCCTGCTGTGCATCTGAGTGGCTTGGAATTTAGCCCTGGGTCTCAGTTTCACTGTCTATAAAATGGAGATAGTATTACTGACCTTTTGGTATTTTTAGAGAAAGTTTTGGTGGCGTCTGCATAGTTCCTACACAGGTTTTAGCCTATGGATGGCAAATTGGCACATTTTAGTTGTTATTGAACTTTTTAACAAAATTAATGGAAAGTTATCAGGGCGACATGCAGAACAAAGATCCTCCAAAGAGGTCAACATCCTGCTCTTCAGAACCTGTCAATGTTGCCTTGCATGGCACAAGGGGGTCTATGGCTGTGACTCAGTTAAGGGTGTCTACATGGGGAGATTATCCTGAGTTACCTAGGTAGTCCTCACCTAGTCACAGAGGCCCTTCAAAGTGGTTGGGGAGGTGGGGGTGGAGGGCAGGATGTGAGGAAAGAAGCAGGGTCAGAGAAGAGTCACATCGAAGAGAGTTGGGGGAGATCATGAGCCAAGAAAATGGGTGTTCTCTAAAAGCTAGAAAAGGCAAGGAAATGGCCTCTGTCCTAGAGACTTCTGCAGAAACCAGCTCTGCTGACACTCGGACTTCAGTTCTGTGGGAGCCATGTCAGACTGCTGATCTACAAAAATGAGAGAATGAATTTGTGACATTTTCTCTTCTGGGAAAAGATGTGGCTTGTTTCACAAGGAATGTTTTATTATACCCAAGAGGTTTTAAACCTAGTCTGAAAAAGTCCCATTACTGATATTTGAAACTGCAGTAATTATGCAAATCTCTCATTTCTGCTCTGACTAAACAGCAATGCATTTTGGTTCATTTTTATTATTCTGGGGACTAAAATTAGAAGAATTTGAAGTAAAATTAGAAGTTGAAGCCAGAAGATATGGGTCTGAGTGCTAATTGCTCTGGAAAAAAATCATGTAATATCCAATGTGAATCTTCAAACTAGAGATAACACCTGATTATTTACCTGTTGGAAGATCAAAGAAGAGACTTGAATAAAGATGCTGCAAACTAGAGATGACAACACCTGATTATTTACCTGATGGATGATCAAAGGAGAGACTTGAGTAAATAGGTATCACGGAGCTGTCCTGCTATGGTGTCAGGTGCAATTATCCTATAGTCATTGTTATTATTATAAGGATTGTCATGTTGTTGTAGAATCAATGTTAGAGTAGGAAAGGTCACTTGGAATCATTTGGTTCCCTCTGTTTTAGAGTGGATTGAAAAGCTTGAGAAGTTCTCTTGACTTCTTAATGTTCAGCTGGGTGTCACGTTTAAAGCTGATATAAATTTGAAAACATTAGGAAACGCCCAGTTAATCTATAGGGAGAGCTTTGGGTGTGACTGGCTTATAGGCCAGCAACTGAGGTAAGACAACCCCCCTCGACTGTGTGGCTCAACAAACAGACTGGCAGTTTGTGTTAAACAAAAAGGAGGGAAGAAGAAAGATTATTACAGTTTCTTTTGGGAGAGCTCTCGCCTTCTCCGTTATCTCTAGACATCAACTTGACTCACTCCTGTGTTTGCATCGCGCATCTCCACTGGAGATTAGCTCCTGTCTTCAGGGCTCCTCTGTTGCCTCTGGGCATCAATCTGTGGAACAGACTTGCCCTGACTGTCCTACAGTCCAGCCTGGCGTTCTTCTACCTCGTGTCTGAGCAGCCACTGCACCCTCCAGCTATCACATGCCCAGGTAACCATTTTGGACTCTCTGGTGCCAGCCTAATGATTTTCACATATGTAAATTTTCATGTATATTGATTTCCATATATCTATATCTAACTACCCTACTAATTCTGTTTCCCCAAGAACTCTAACTAATACATTGGGATATGGCCTGAATAACAGTTGGAGAATGGGCCAGGCTGGGAGATTGATCTTATAAACATGGTACAGGTGGGAAGTGGAAAGATAAAGCTATAAGAATTCAGAGGCAGAGCAATCTAGTCATAAGAATGGGTGATGACCTGGGGAATACTTGACAATGAGAGAGAAGAGGCTGGCGTTTTCATGGATTTGGGAAGTAATAGGGAAGGGTGGAGTGATGTGGTTCTTTTTATAAGCTGAAGTCATTCTTTGAATTGGTCATCACAAATGACCTTGTAGTTAGTGAAACTAGGTCTATTACTTTGAGCTTCTGACTCATATCTTGTCTTTCTCCCAGTATTTATAGCGTTTTTCTGGCATTTGGCAGGGGTAGGGGAGGAGAAGAAACTGCCTTCTATATGGGTCTTACAATAATTCTTTCAATGATGTTTGAAAGGAACCTAAGATAAACTTATTCTGAATTCTGCCCTGAGATGAAGTATTAAAATTAGGCATTGCATGTAAATGACTTGCTGAAGCAGGTAAGAGCCTCATACTTTCAGAACTTGAATCGTTAATCTTTGATTCTGTCTATTTCTGCCTTAAGATCCAGACTCACCACAGATAGTTGGGTCAAAACACAAATAAAATAAAACAAAACCACTCTTTTTTATTAAGACAATAGCAACATTAAATTCCTCTTTGGTTCTCAAGGTCACCTCTCTCTATGTATATGCTTATTCACATAAAAACTTGCATATGCATTACATACCACACATGGATGCACATATCATACATACATGTATACTCATAGAAACACATGTTACATGTGCAGGCACACTGTTAAAATCAGTTAAGACACAGCTGGTTTCAGGACCTTTTATGTTTTGTTTTCAGAGTAATATATTTCATGAATTTGACTCCAGTGTATGATCCACATATAATATTTTCCCTAGATTGTGTTAAGTGGCTATTTGCAAAATAAGAATGTAGTGGAAGATGGAAAAATAACGACCCCTAGGTTTTGACTTAACAATTCAGCTCCTTTTAATTTCATAAAAATGTAAGCTCCAAAGGGCTTTCACAGTCACTCATTCATTGTCCCCTCTAACCAGCCTCTGAAGGAGACACACAGCACTTAGGGATGAGGGTGACTTGGCCGGGGTGTCTGACTTCTACAATAACGGAATCTGCTTCTCTTGTCCAGTTGCTGAAGAACCACAGCAATACCACGTTTAACATGAGGCCTTCAAATTGACATTTGAATATAGACTTTGTAAGGCTCTTCCAATCCTAAGTGTTAAACATCATGGTAGCTACGGAAAAGCTTAAAAATGTTGGGAAAGTACACAGGAGTCAGTTATGCTTGTAGATGACTATTGACGTATTTATTTCTAAACATTTTCATGCATAGCTCTTCCTTGTCATTTTGCTTATTCAGTAGGTTAATATTAAGTTATACTTTTTTCCAAAAACATTTTGTTGTATATTTTCCCTCTTATATTATTGTAATTTTCTTTTACATTGAGGTGGATTAAACCCATGGCCCTGTAGGTTACAGCCAAATGCTCCAGCACTGAGCTACACCTTCAGCACCCCCATATCACATATCTTTAACACTATCTTTATTAGTTGTGAAATATTACACCAATGTACCATAATGTATTCAGCAAAACTCTGTTTCACGATTCAGATTATTTCTACCTTTTGCATTTTCTGATGTTGATTTAATTCTTCAGGATAAATGTCAAGAATTGGGATTATCAGGTTAAAGCAAGTGGGGTATGTTGCTCCATAGCCTTCTGAAAGTGCTATTGCAGCCTGTTTTGTGTTGTAGAAACAAAAGCAGCTTAAAATGAAATATATTTCATAAGATACCTTCAGGCTCAGAGCTTCTACCTGACCCACTTTCCCCTGGGGGACTTGGTATCGGGCTGTACTGCTCAGCTCCCCAGCTTTGCTCTTACCCTTATCCTATGTTTGACCTTGGACTACCACCCAAAGTGTCTCTGGTTTCTCAGGACAGCACTTTAGTTTTGCTTTCCTCTTATCTATAAACCCTAGAGACCTCATCTTCATCAGCCGGGAGAGCTTATAGTAGTATTTTTCTTAACAGTTAATTCCTTCCTTAAAAGAGGTTTTAGAGCCAGCTATTAACATTTCCCAGACACCTTAGGTCACTCACCAATACTTTGAAAATATTTGTTTACGTAGTTTAGGATTTCAAAATCTCAGTAAGTATGAACTTCCTAGCTACGGTGGGAGTTCTGAGAAGGCAAGTGTCTACCAGAAGTGTTGACTTCTCTGCTGTTGCAAGTGTCCCAGCAGAGGCTGAAGATCACCTAAGATAATTAAAAAAAAATTAATAGGACTAAATTTATTCAGTGCCTTTGTAAAAGTTCTGATTTAAGTATCCAATCATATAAAAAGTACATAATGGATTTGTAGATTTACAATATATTACTATACAGTGCACAAGTACATAGAGAACATCCTATAGACAAAGAGTGGCAAGGGGGCAAGAAGACTGGAATGTGAAGCTGGTGCCATAGGTAGGTGCGTGAAATTCTGAAGACTGACCTTTGTGTATTGGTCAGGAGGCGACTGTGACACGCAGCTTATAACACATCTCGCAGGCTGCCACGCAGGCCAGGTTCCCCATGTGCTCTGCCGTGTGCTGATGGCTCATTTTTCGAAGCCAAGCAATATAGAATCTTGCATCTAGATTAAGGACTATAAAATGCTAGGGTGCCCATTACGAGTGGCTCATTGCTTACTGTGATAATATCCAACTTCAAAAATCCAGTTTAAAATAAAGCACTGAGTCATGCTACTTTTAAAAGGCAGGCAAGCTGGGCCCGGTGGTGCAGGGCTGGGATCTCAGCCCTTTGGGAGGGAGAGGCAAGAGGCTCATGATTACAGCTTTGGGCCCAGCTTAGGCAACCCAGCAAGACCCTGACTCAAAAATTAAAATAGGCTCGGTATGTAGCCCAGTTTGAAGACCCCAAGCTTGAGCCCCAGCGCGTATTAAAAGAAAAAAGCAAAAGAAAAAAACTGGCAATAGTTCCTCTTCTATTATGAGAAGTCATAATGGATGCTACTTTTTTCCCTGAACTTTCAGAAAAGAGGCCATGACAGTACTTCTGGCGTGGGTTCAAGTCGAGAGGTTTTTAAGGAGGGATTTGGAATTGGAGCCACTCAAAGCTCTGCACATGTCAACGTCCAGAAAGTCCAGAGAAGCCAAACCCAAACCGGCCCACCTAGCACCCACATGTACCCCTCTTTTGTATTACATTTTGCTTTAGAGTAGAAAACAAATCTAAAATTCCTGATGGGTTACAAACATCAAACATCTTCTCTACATAGACAAAACCCTTCCCATAAGGGTCAACTGAAGGACAGTCCAGGCCGAAAATTGAATCACCCAGATTTCACTGATGTCACCAAACTGCAGTAGTGGGACACAAACGATTTTTTTAAAAAAAAATTTGTGACAGGATCTTACCAAGTGGTTAAGTTGCCCACATTGAACTAAAAATCTCAAATACTGCTACCTCAGTGCCAGGACCTCAGTGCCAGGACCACAGACCTGTGCCACCAGACCTGTCTATATACACCCAGTTATTTACATATTTGGCAACCTCTTCATGGATCATGCCAGCCTAAGCTTCACCTTTGCTCTGAGCACCCAGTGGACAGGCGTGGTTCCACCCCTGGAAATCCTGCACATGCTCCCTGGGTGGCAATGCTTTGGTACTTCTTGCATAGGATCTTACTTCCTACAGACATTGTTTCCCCAAGGCCACCTGATTCTGTGTTAAGTCCAAGTGAATGAAAATCGTCATCAGATGTTGCTAAGAAGGGAGGGGACACAGGATGCAACATACAAAGTCTGAGGCAGCGCTTCCTCTTTCAAGGTAATGCACCAGAAAGCTCAGCCTGTCCCGCTTAATTGCCAATAGTAGGCGTAAGTCCTCAGAACTTCAGCCAGACATCAAAATTCAGCCAAGTTATCTCTGGGGTAAGGTGTGTTACCGAGTTAGGGCAGACTGACCAGGAGGAAAACAAGGATAGCCGGTCATCTTTAAAAAAAATACTCTAACCTCTGCTTCTCCACAGAGAAAGAGTAAAACTTCATATGATTTATCATACGATGAATCATACCTCTGTCCCCTCAATTTGCCTCGTTTCATTCATTAGAAACGGTTAAAAGACTTAAAAGAGAACTTTATGACAGTCTTCAGCTTTCCTACAAAATGATATTTCCAATATTGCATGCACTTTTAGTTGACACTTGCTTCAGAGTTTGCGAAGCTGGGTGGGCAAGAAAACCCACTCAAAACTATTTTAGAGAATGTCTTTTGGTAGAATAGCAGGTGTCTGCGTGAAAGGAAGGAGGGTCAGGATGGTGCTTTGTGGTCTTTGGGGAATGGGAATCAGTGTTCGTTTCCTTCTCCATGAACCTTGGTCACCACACGCTGGGGAGGGACAGAGGCTCTGGCCTGGATTCCACCCACCATTTCTCCACGCAGTAGGAGCGCTTGCATAGATGGGTGTCGATGAGGACTTCCCCCAAAACGGCCTTTGGAGATGGTCACTCTACAGATTTTCTGTCTCTTCCAGTACATGAGATCCAGAAAGTAAAACAGTGATGTCTATTTGGAGCCAGTAGCCCCCTCTGTTCCCGGTCGCCATCCCACTGGGCACAACAGGGAGTCTGAGGTGGTGCTGTAGTCAGGGTGCTTGAATTTCTTCTGCAGTTTACTGATTGATCTGGCTCCTTTTGGGTCTGTTTCTGGGTAAGGTTTTCACTTTATTTGGTTTCAGTGTAGCCTTCAGACTTGGTCCTGCTTTTAGCTACCACGATTCCAGTTTTTTTTTTTTTTTGATTCTATTGGCAACTTTTTCCATAGGACACAAGCATTGCAGATGTCTACAGAATGAGTCTCATGCAAATCAAAGCAGCCCTGGAAGTCCTTTTCATAATGTTTACTGTCAGTGAATTTCCAACTGGAGGGCTTTGTTCTGCAAATACAGCAGACTTCTATGCTGTGGTAGATCTTTGGCTTGTGAAAACCAAGCTTCTTTTTTGCTGGCCCACAGTGTCCTCAAGCCGCTGGTCTATGTGCAGTGACATCCGCAAAGGGCAGAGTGAACGCAGGACCAGTCCCCCTCTCCTCAAATTACCGGGTCTAGAAAGATTGTCTCCTGCTGTTCTCCACTTAGGATAATTGTAAATGGAATTCAGGCCAAGATAAAAGTGACCATTGAGCTAGAATATAATTGGTAACCTTGAAGGTCTCCCTAGCATGGAGTGTTTATGCGTCCACGAGTTTGCATCTTCTCTAAATATTAAAGCATGTGTATCAATGACTGATGTTAAGTCCTCCTTTTTAGTGACAGGCAGGTGTCGAGCTTTGGGCTAATGGCTCACGCACCATGTCCTGTTGCCACCTCACGGGCAGTTCAATGTGATTAGCCCCTTCTGGCAAGTTTCCTCCCAGTGGAATTCTTTCAGGTATATTTTCTGCTTCAGAGCCATTTCAGCCCGTTTCCTATTTTTGGAACACACTTCTAAATTATACAGGGCTTTGCTGACCCAGAGTCCATAACACCTTGCCAAGAGGAATTCTCCATGAATGGAATAAATGAAGAGAGAAGGCCTGGGAAATGTGTGTCGTCTCAGACGTGCCCGAATTCTGTATGGTGTGGAGCTGAGGATTTTGACACTCAGGGCCAGATGGTGATTTTTGTGTCTGGAGTTAATTATATCAGAAAAAGGCCAACACGTGATATAGCCCAGGGTTGGGAGAGCCGCCAGCATGGTAGCCAGCCCATGCACCCCTGCAAACCATCTTCACCCGCATCTTGCATTTCAGCAGCATTTCTGTTCAGAGGAGCTAAGGAAGAGAGTTCTTCCGCTTGAGTTTCTTTCACTTGGCTCACAGACAATGTCCTATGCCTGTTCATAGGACAGTGTTGCAAAAAACGCTGGGTGGTGCACATCCTGGGACTTAAAATGTCCCCAAAGGCTTCAAATGTCAGTTGCTTTGTTTCACCCGAACTCCCTGATCTTTTCATGGTGAGGTCTAGGGAGATATATCTGACACACAGACCCGGGCTTTCATGCGGAGAGGCTGGTTGAAAGAGCGTGGGCACTGAGCGGAGCAGACAGACCTGCAGGAGGAATCTGGAATGGCGGCCCACTGAGCTTTGGGATGGTGGACAGCTCGCTTCACTTCCTTGAATTGTCAATTCCCACCTGAAAACTGGGGCTAAGATCTCTGTCTTCCTAGCAGCACTATGCAGATTTTCTGAAGCGCCGCAAACTGTCTGGGATAGTACCACTGCGCAGTGGATGCTCCATAAGCGTTCATGTCCTTTGTCCCGTATCCTGGGAGGAGCATTTGTGAGCAAGATAGACTGACCACAGCATCAACAACTATGAAGGGGGGATTCGTTATGCACAATACAGGCTCTTAAAACTAGATGTTGTGCGATATCTGATTTTTGTTTCTGGCAGAATGAGGAGTCAATGCCTTTCTTCTGTTTTCCCAGATATTTACGACTTCAGCTGTGACTTAATGCTGGCATGGGCGTGACCATGGGCCTCACCTGCTTTTTTTCCCCAGTGTTTCCCCCCATTTTTATTGGTATATATACATACACAATGGTTAAGCTTGAGAGTTTTGTGCACATATATATCCACAACATCATTACAGTCCCTTCCCCTCCCCGCTTTTGACCCTCCTGTCCCCTCTCTTCTCTCTCCCCCACCCTGAATCCCAGTTATCTTACCCATTCTCAGGGCCAGTTCAACGATGACCATAGCATCGTATCTAGAAATCGTATTAGCCACGTGTTTTCCCTCCTTCCATGCTTCTGTTAGCTGACTGGCTTCCACCAAACTGAACACGGTGATGAGAGCCATTACAATAATAGCACTTATCTATAATAACACTTATCTATAACGTTTTCATGTGCCCGGCGCTGTTGTAAAATACTTTATATATGCTAACGTCTCATCTCTTAAAGTGGCTTCATGGTATAATTTATATAAAAATCCTCTATGCATTTGAAATATACAAGCTGATGAAGACATTACACTAAGTGAAATAAGCCAAGAAGGACACAGATGGCACGTGTGCAATTCCACTTATACAAAGTGTCTAAGTAGCTAATCCCAGAGAAGCAAGGGCAGAATGGTGGTTGCTGGCACTGGGAGAGAGGACAGTGAATTCCCGGTCAGTGGGTAGACAGTTTTGGTTATGCAAGAGGAATATGTTCTAGACATCTGCTGTAAAACATTGTACCCACTGTAACTAATCTTTAAAAATGCTTTCATTTTTAATTCATCTGTAATACTTACATTACATATGGGCTATAGAGTGATAATCCCACACATGTATACAAGGTATAGTGATCAAATCAAGGTAGTTGGCATTTTATTTCCTTATTTCTTTATGTTTGGAAAACTCAAGCTTCCCTCTCTAGGTCTTCATAAAATATATTCATGTATTAGATGATTCTGAACTGTAATCACCTAACTGTGCTGTAGAACTGTAGAGATCATTCCTCCTACCTGTCAATATTCCTCTATCCTCCCTTCCCTCTATACTTTCTAACCTCTTATAATTCTACTCTGAGGCCAACTTTTTAAGTTTCCATATTAATATGTCTGGGCTGTTTCACTTAGCATCATGTTTTCCAATTCCTTGCACAAAGTTCACTCTCACCAGAGTAACACTCAAACGATCATAGCCAACTGGGTCAATTCAGACCATTTCAAAAAGAAAATTCTGTAGAAGTTGTATTTTTCCCCTACTTGAGGGCCTATCCTAGGACAGCACAGCCTTCATTATGGGAGATTGAGTAGTACCATAGCTTGCTCACACTCTGTGAAATGTGATAGGAATGCTGACTATAATGATGCCTGCATAAGATAAATAATTAATATATTTAATTTTTTGTTAAGAGCTTACCATTTGCCAGGAAGTATGATAGGCATGACAGAAAATCCAAAAGTAATTGAGACATAGTTTTGACTCCTGAAAACCTCCCAGAATTTCAGTGAAATGCAGACAAATAAGGTATTTTGGTGTGAAAGGACACATAGGTTTTTTTTGTGGCCAGAGAATAGGCTAAAGACCCTAGAGGTAGAGCGGAGCAAAGGTGTGGATCTCATTTAATCTTTAAAAAAACTTTTATTTTTCAAATTAACCTATAAAAATTGTGCATTGTTATGAAGTCCAGTGTGCTATTTAAATGCATGTAAGCAATGTATAGTGATCAAATCAAGGTAATTAGCATTTCCTTGTCTTGGAACATTTATAATGTCTTTGTGTTTGGAGCCTATGAACTCTCTTATAGTGCACTATAAGACACATCAATGTTTTATAGTTATTTTTTATAATTTAAAGTAATTCTAATAAGATTGTCCATTTAATATTTATATTTCCGACTAGATTGCTAGCACCATAAGTGTGGTGTCAGGGCTTAAACCCACTGTGCTCTTGCCATCTAATATAGTTCGTGGGTCTTACTTAATAAAGAAACTTGCCACTTACGTTCTAACCTCAGATAAAACCTCTCATCTGGTATCAACACTAGTTCCCCCACCTGTCTCTATTTGTTTATTGCTACACAAGACAAAATTATCCACCTTGCTGTTGCTATGAGCAAGAGCATCACTTGAGAAAGTCTGGGTCCTCATATCTACCCTGGGCAAAGGTATTTACCTTTTGGAGATGTTACAGACTTAAGTAGGCTAATCGTGTGTTAAGTGTCCAGAGTGCTTGGCGTATACTGAGTAATATTTGCTAACTTAACATTGAAATTTGCTTTGGAGAACTCTACATCTGATGTCGGTTCTAGTATTACCTTGTGTCCTGGAAAATATCTAAGTGACCCTTGGAAAGTCATTTTGCAATTTAGCTTAATCATTTTTGAACTCTTGGGTTGTGTGGCATTTTCTCCTAGTATTTAGGCACAGGAGAGAAAGAATCTGTAAGGCAGAGGAGAGCCCAACAGAACTGCCGATCTGAGTTGCACTTTGTTCCAACTTGATGTTAATATACACGTTTTACACTGAAATTGTTGATACTCTTAAACCCTGAATCTCATTATATAGCAGTGTGCAAGGTCTTTGTGAAGGATTTTAGGCTTTTGCTGTTGTTTCAATCTTTCAGTTTGTTCTTATTCATGGCTAGATTTATTTTTCAGATGTGCTCTGTGAAATAACCTATTGGATAAAAGTAATTTTTTACATGAATTATTATTTCAAGAAGTCTTAATGTATTCCTACATATTCACTAAGCTGAGCCATAGGGAAGAAGTGGCTAATACAATGGATCTGGGCACTTAATCCTATGGTGTCATTACATTATTTAAACACTTGTCTTTTTATGATAAAACCAATGCCTGTTTACTATAGAAAATAAAAAATATTGATAAGCGGAAAAGCATTTATCTTATCACCTAAATAAATAACCACAGTTGACATCTTGATATTTTTGTCTTTCCATAGTCACATGCAGTCACTGCTTCACAAATCTAAAGGTGAAAAGTATTCATCCCTTTTTAAAAAAATGTGTTTCTTTCGACTTTAAATTGTGATCACAATGAACTCCTATAGTTTTTTTTTTTTGGAGTTTTTTTGCATTTGTCAAATAGATTCATTACATGCTGCATTTTATTTAACCCATTTTTGCCAATATTTAAGCCATTGGTTTTGTTTTTCTGCCTGATTAATTACAGTGACTATAGAGAACAATAGATACAATGATTAATTGTGATACTTTTAGCTCACCATGTTCCCAATTTTAAATGTGCTATAAATGTGTGTGTGTGCACATGTGTGCATATGCACATGTTTGCAATAGTATTTGTGATATTACACAAAATGGAACCTAACAATCCAAGATGGATCACTGGAGTGGGATCACTTATATGTTAAAAGATGAGAAAGCTGAATCAACTTAGTATAAACAAATTATTCCTGTTTTGGGGAGTTATGATTTAAAGATGAAGAAAAATTGACTGCTGAGAAACCACCACCCTTTTTGAGGGAGGAGCAGTGGTGAAAACTCACTTATCTACTGTTTTTGGAAGAGTTAGAGGTGAGTAGGGATGTAATTGGGAAGAAGATCTATTAGAATCCCTTTTGCTGACTTGGAGCAAGACCACTTGAGAGCAGTCCCTGGAAAGTTGTAATAAAAAGGCTGGCAAAAAGCAGGAATAATGAAGAAATACTGAGGGTTTTTGTTTCCAAAAGGGGTTTGGGAGGGAGACCAGAAAGGGCCAAACTATGTGACTGCCACAGCGGCTGGACTAAGTATAAACCTCTCAAGAGAAAGCTGGCCTCTGCCACAGTTATGTAACCAAACATGAGAAATGTGCCATATAAAATTTCCATGTTACCACTGCCATTGGTTCAATAAACTATGATGCAATTACACATAAAACAGCAGCCACGCCTAAGATGGAATAAATTGTAACAACAACCAGGTGGGCGAGGGGGGAAAACCCAGGCTTTGGGAAACTTTGTTAGTACGAATAGGAAAACCAACATGGGATATTTCAAAGGTAGAATGAAAAAACAAAAATATTAAAAATGCAGAAAAAAACATATTTTGATAAAGATTTGTTATAGGACTTGCAAAGTATTTTGTCAGCATCTTTTTATGGAATTAAGTGTATTCTTAGCATTTCACTAACTCTATGATGAAAAGTCAAAGAATGTAATATGAGACATTTTATTGCGATGAACAACAGAGCTATTTGTAAGGCAAAAAATAAAGACCTGGCATAGAGTTTAGTTGAATGAAAAACATAAGTACAGATTTAAAATTAGAAGTACATAAAGCAAAAGAGATTTTAGGAAATTATGTGAGATATACAAAAGACAACTTTACAGTGCTTTCTTGGAAGCGAGAAAAAAGAACATGGATCGTAAATATGGTAGGAAAATGATGAATACAGGAAACAGGAGATGTAAAAATATGAATAAATGTCATATAAAGAGATCAGAATAAATAGAAAATAAACGGAAATCTTTATTAAATGCAAAGCTACTTGGATCCTCAGGTCAAAAAACTTGTAGTGCGTCAAGCGAAAATCCTGGTAAGATAAATAAATTTCCTGGACAAAGGAAGAATCCATCATGAAAGGCAGGCCACCTAGAGTTGTTTTTTTTTTTTTTTTTTGCCACAGATCAATAACATTGGCGATGGCTCTGATGAAGCTGAAATGGTAATATGACCATACGAAATAAGTCAGCAGGTATCATGCTTGTGATTGACATGACTTCTTACTAATGAGATGAGGTCACCCCCCAAGATAATGAGCAGCAATATAGGCAGGGGACTCCCTCATGTGTGCTGAGAATAATAAGTACAGAGTCAAATACAGAAAGGTGGCTGTGGCTTTTCAACAAAGGAGTGATCACAGAAATGTGATTTCTCCCAAGGCCAGGTCCTTTCCTCAGACTGATCCTTTCATTTTAGGATTTAATAAAAATGTAATACTGGCTACGCTACCAGGGAAGGGACTCAGGATGAAGATAGCCTGATCAGTTGGGGTTAAGCAGCAGTCCAGGTTAAAGCTATTTTAATTCAAGGATGCAAAAAAAGAAAACATAGTGGAATCTGACATAGAAGTTATAAAATGATTCTGAAAGGCAAAATAGGAAAGATAAAATGGAAACAAGAGAGAAATAAAGATACATTTTGGAGAATAATTTTTTCAAGAAGTAGAAACGCACCCACGCTCTACTGTCAGTTGAAGAAAGCATGTCCTTCTGAAGCACGAATTGATTGATGACACATTACAATAAGGAGCTGAATTAAAAATGGAGTCCTCCAGTGACATAAATGCCAAGGAGTATCGAAAAATGTTACAAGGGAATTAAAATTAAAATCATGACGAGATACCTCCATGCATCCATAATGGTAATAAACCAAAAGACTAACAACATTAAGTGCTGGTTGAATATACACTTTCCAGATGTTGCAACAATTTCATATTCCTATCCAAGGGAAGATTGTATGTGAATATTCATAACAGTGTTATAGTGTCATTTATACAGCCCACTCCCATCTCACTATTAAGTGATGTCTTAGTTATTTTCTTGGTGCTGTGATGGAATACCCTACATCCACAGCCTACAGGAGGAAAGATTTATTTTACCTCAGATGGCAGAAAGCCTCACATAATCCATTCACAGGGAAGCCAACAATGGTGAAGGCACATGGCAGAGGCTAGAGAGCTACTCGTGGCATTGGAGACGGAAAGCCCAGTGAGGCAGGAGCCAGGTGAAGTGAGGAGTCTGGCTAGAGCTTTCTCCGAAAAAAGCTGTAACAATGTTTCTTCTTCCTTCCTTTAGTTACTTCAAGCTTGCAATTGGGCTGCCCACACCCAGAGTGAGTGCCCCTCCCTCACTTCCTGGCCCGCAAGTCAACAATACACGTCTGAAGGCTCTGCCCTGGGCACTCCTCCTCAGTCTCAACAAATTGACATGATCCCTCCAGGTTAAGCCCCAAACATCTACCCCTTCCAGCCAGGCCTCACCTCCCAATAGCACACAGTTCCATATAACATGGTGCTTCTGGGGGAAACTCCAGATCCAAATCACAGCAGGTGGGAAATGGTAAATAAAATAGAGCACATACAGAAAATGGAGTAGTACTGAGAAATTGAAAGAAACAAGCTATGGTACACATGGCAGCATAGGTGAAACTCTCCTGTCCTTTTTTCCCTATAAGCCTCTTTCGCAAAGCCTGAACCCTGTATTAACCCAACCATCTGTCTTGCCTTTCCTGTGCTCATCCTTCTGTCAGCAAAAACTGACTACCCAGTCAAACTCACGTTACTGTAAAATGTAGGGTTGTCCTCTTCAACTGACTTGCCTGTTGATTTCCACAGCAAGGCATGTTCTTCCCTAGACTCACATTGCAAACTTTACCCTCCTCCCAGACTTCTGACACCTTCTGTTGCCAGTTTTCCCTGCACGCTCATCAGGTTAAAATGGCCCTTGCTTCACAGGAAAGTTCATGCTTCAGCCCTGCTTCTGTGATGTGCTCTGCCACTTTTGTTAACTTGCTGTCTTTCTTATCCTTGCCATTTTCATCCTTCTCACATGTTTGGAGATTTCTCTCTTCTCTTATTTAATTCTTCCATCTGGTTCCCTTGTCTTTCTCTCCACCACCCTGTTCCTTTAGGGACCAACAAAAATCTTTTTGCTTTGGATCTTGATAATGATCCTTGACTCTTACTTCCTCTGATATCTAAAATGATAAAGTCTTCCCTACTTAAAAAAACAAAACTCAACCTGACCAGATTTTCTCTGTAAAGACCTTTCCTCCCTCTCACTCCTAGCAAACCTTCTTGAATAAATCCCCTTTATTGACTATTTGCATTTCTTCTTTTTCCTGTCTTAATCTACACAGAAATCATTTTCATCATGTTGTTGTAACTGTACTCATTACATTCACTAACGGTTTCCCTGTTTCTAAACCCTTGTCCTTCTCATCCTTGCTTTATGTGCCCTTTCATAGGCATTCACTTCCCTTGCCTATTTTTTCTTGAGTCTCACCTTTTTGTTTCCATGACAGCACATCATTCTCTTGGGCTTCTTTACTCCTCCAGGTTGAAAATCAAAACAACAAAAAAGGCACAGCTGCTTCTCTATTGTTGGCGGGACTGTGAACTGGTACAACCATTATGGAAATTATTATGGAGAGTTCTCAAAAAACTGAAAATAGATATTTCATTTGACCCAGATATACATCTTCTGAGAAACTTTCTGAAAGAGAGTCATCATAGAACTGAGATACATGAATATCCATGTTTATAGGAGCACACTCATGGTAGCCAAATTGTGGAAGCTGTCATGTCTGTCGACAGATGAATGATGTGGTATATTTACACAATGGAGTACTACTATGCTATAAAGATGAATTTGAGTCAAGGCTGAACCTTGAGATGATAGCAGTCAGGGAAATGAATCAGTTTCAGAAGAGTGAGCATCACATTGTTTCTCTAATATGAGAAATCTAAAGTATAATATTAAGCCAAATTAGATAATGGGAAACAGGGAAGTAGATTTGCGGAGAGGAAGAGAGTATGTGGTGAGGTGGGAAGGGGGCAAAGGAATGAAGGTGGTGAAAACATGGAGCACACACATATCAATTCCTTAAGTTGAGTGTTACCGTTGCATATTACAAATACACACTAATAAAAAGAATAACTTATGTGGTCTAAATTCCTTTATGATAATTAAAACAGTATTCTATATTAAGAAAATATACATAATTTAAAAATCAAGAGATCTGAGTTTAAGCCACTCCCCTTGCATGTTTTGGGTGGATTTCTTTGGATTATTTCGGTTTTGTTCAAACCAAAGAAAGCATGTCTGGGTGGCTGCTCCTCCAGTCATGATGAATACAGTAACAGTAACAGCCTCAGCAATACCTACTGCTGCACTGTGGGGTCAGTGGTGAAACCCCCAGCACCGGGAAAGGAAATGGCCTAACTTAGAGGTTTAGGTTCACAGCTGTGTGGGTAAAAATGTATAATGTATTTACAGTATACATTATAAAATTATGTATATGATGTATATATTCTGAAAACAAATATGTTGCTTAATATACATATTTTGAAAAGGGAAGAACATAAAATAGCAAAACCAAAGTAATGAAGTACTAAAAATATTAATATGCATATTGAGAAAAAGGAAAGAATGCTATAATAAAAGAATAGCTATTTTTAGCAAGAGGAAATGGTCTAACCCAGATTGAGGTTAAAAACTATGTATTTATAGATCTGAAAAGAAAAAGAGCAACATAACTAAAAAAATAGGCAGAGAAAAACAAATGTTAGAGCCAGGGAAGCAGAAAATTTCCTGAAAGAGAACTTCAAAAATAATATAAAAAAGAAAAACAAAAGAGTGATTAATACCTTGATAACTACTGGTGAAATTTACTCAGAAGAGAATAAACTCTCAATATGCAAGACTGCTTTCCTGCAAAAGAACAGAAGAACTTCTGGCTGGCTCAGAATTTTTCTTAGAGAGGATAAAAACTGAAGAACAATGAGACACGGATTTCACATTTTTATGGGGAAATTTTTGAGATGCGAATTTAATACCTGTTTGGACTAGATGTTATCTTTCAAATCAAGCTAAATACATTATGTATATTCAAGACATGAACAAACGGTGTTGTTAGATGCTTGATTTCAATGTCTCAAGAATGGACAAAACTTGATGTGAAAGAATTGGTGGGTTTTTAGAAACCAGACAGAATTTAGCCAAGCAGTTGTAGTAAAATGAATTTTAAAATTACTTGCAAATTTCAGATTTTTTTCTTGAAAGAGAAAAATATGCAAGTTTACAATTGCATTAGCAATAATTTGGATATAAGGTGTCATTTAATGTAGGATACATGTTGAAAGGCATTCCATGTATTTTTACACACACACACCCCACCCCACCCCTATTCTTTCAGGTACTTACTTGCTGAACGCAGAGATGGTCACCAGCACGCACACACCAGGTACCTCACAACACTATTGCTTTTTTTTTTTTTTTTTACAGCTGGTATCTTCTGATTTGTTTACAGCAGTACTGTGCGTTCTGATTGAGCCATGCTAACTGGCAAATGTTTTAAGTATCCTTCGTTTTGAATGAAGAGATGGGCAAGAGAACTTTTAGGGCTAATCTCTTTTTATTCACAAGCCTGCATTCTTCAGGATGTTTTCACCCTAACATTTAAGGATCATTGAGCAGGTAAATGTCACATTTATCCTCTATAAAATTCTGTCTCTTTCTTCATGAGACCCCATTACTGTGCAGTTGTCTATCAATTTGAACACTACTGCAGTGATGTATTTGCCTGTATTTATTTTTGCAATATCAAGATTTTCTTGCCCTCTACTCTTTCCCTAAGCAGTGGTGTATAAACATCTGAAGCCATGATGATTATTTCTGAATCCATTTCTAATTAATATCTTGTGAAAAGTACAGGGTATCTTGAATATTACTGTAATTCTTCCCAGGTCATGGCTGCTGTGTCTTCATAGCGAGTGCGTATATACCTCAGTTTTTAATATTCCTCCCCGCTTTGCGAGCGCACTGACTGTTAAGATTAAAAAGGCTCTTGGAGCCATTGTCTTGTCATTTTAAGCGACTAGAACCCCCTGGGAGGCAGAAGTAAGAGGATCACCCCTTTGGTCCAGTCTGGCCTACTTGGTGAGAATTTGTCTCAGAAAGTAAGGGCTGGAGGAATGGCACAGCTGTTAAAGCAGTTGCCTTGAAAGTGCAAAGCCCTGAGTTGATTCCCCAGCACCACAAAAAGCTGGGCATGGTGCTTCACACCTGTAATCTCAGTACTAGGAAGGCTGAGAGGCAGGAAGATTGCCATGAGT